>PVLC010002567.1:87646-112365 GCA_004027655.1 Graphiurus murinus
TCTTCCGATAGAGGACTAATATCTAGGATATACAGAGAACTCAAGAAAATCACAGCTAAGAAAACAAATAACCCAATCAAAAAATGGGAAAAGGATCTAAATAGACACTTCACAAAAGAAGAAATACAAATGTCCAATAAATGTATGAGGAAATGTTCCACATCATTAGCAATCAGAGAGATGCAAATCAAAATTACTCTGAGATTTCACCTAACTCCAATCAGAATGGTAACTATCAAGAACACAAACAACAGTAAATGTTGGAGAGGGTGTGAAGTGGGAACCCTAATACATTGTTGGTGGGATTGCAAATTAGTGCAACCACTTTGGAAAACAGTATGGAGGATCCTCAGACAAATGGGAATGACCCTACCATATGACCCAGCAATACCTCTACTGGGTATCTACCCAAAAGAATGGAAACCAAACTATCAGACCAACGTATGTGTATCTATGTTTATAGCTGCACAGTTTACAATTGCCAAACTATGGAACCAGCCAAGATGTCCAACAACAGATGAATGGATTACAAAACTATGGGATATGTACACAATGGAATTTTACTCGGCCATAAAGAAGAACAAAATCATGTTATTTGCAAGGAAATGGAAGGAACTAGAAAACATTATGTTAAGTGAGATTAGTCAGTCACAAAAAGTTAAAAATAGAATGCTCTCCCTAATATGTGGAAGCTAGGGAGAAAATGGGACTTTAGAGTGACTCCAGATGAAGGAGAATTCTTAGGTGAACAAAGAATTTGACTTAATGGAAGGTGAAGGGGGTAGGGAGGACACCCTAATAAACATGATGTACTTTCTATGAACACATCAAAGTCAATCACTAAACTGACTTTGAGAAGGAGGGAAGAGGAGGGAGTGGGGCGGGAATTGGGGAAGGGTTAAATGAAAAAAAAAGGAATTAAATTGAAAAAAGTAACAGAAAGATGAATAACATATATGTATAAATTAAACAACACTATTCTAAATAATTAATAAGCCCAAGAGAAACCATACAAAAATGTAATGAATATGTTGAAATTAATGATTTAAAAATTTAAAAAAAAATACAAGTAAAAGGTTTTGGGATATATCTAAAGTAAATATTAGAGAGAATTTTGTAGACAAATGACTATAATAAAAATAAGAACAATTTCATATTAATAAACTAGCTTTTCACCTTAAGACACTAAAAAACGTTATTCAAGGAAATATTAGTAAATTGAACCTAGCAGTATGAGATATATTATATTATTATCAAGTTGGATTTATCTTGCCATAAAGGCAAGGTTGGTTGAATATATCAATCTCATGTTGTATATTATAAGGAAACCTCACAAAAAAGAGACACGGGCCCTTTAAATATAGGTAAGAGCTCTCACCTATGGCACCAAACTTTCGAATGCATGCCAAATTCAAACTTTCGGGCCCATGAAAAGCGCGGGCTACCAGTTTTGATTTAAATGTGTGATTAGTGCCCTGATTGGCTGGGGACCCCAAGTTCCTTCCTCTTCTCCCTATCTATAAAAGGTCTTTCAACTTCTTCAATAAACAAGATTGTACCAGGAATCTGTCTCCTGCCTGGTGTTATTGGCGTTTGGCCAGTCTACCTTCTTCTTGCACCTGGAATCTGGTAGGGACCCCATAGTTCACCTGGGGAAAAGGAGCGTTCCCGAGGACCCCTGAGGTTGGCCCTGAAGCCAACCTCAGTCTATTAATTGAATTAAGTATATTAATTGAATTAAGTATATAAATTGAATTAAGGACAAAAAGACATAATCTATTTAATAGGAATAGAAAAGCCTTATGAAAAACTAGCACTCTTCATTATAAATACATTTCAAAATTTTAGATAAATTCTAGTAAGACTATAATTACATCGCAATAAAATAAATTTTTTATTTATTTAGCTACATATAAAATTGAACTAAAATAAATATTACATGAATAAAGTAATTTATGCCAGACCCCAACCAAAATAAATACCTGAATATGAAAGTTCATGAAGAGGAAGAAATCATGAAAGTTTGGGTACTAACTAGAACTCTCATGAGAGACTGCAAGACTCACAATCTTGCACAAGGACCACTACAACCTACACAAAATTTACTTCTTGGAAGGACATTGCTCATTTATCCAAAGATAATTGTTTCAAAATAAGTGATCTAAACCTCGTTGTTGTACCTTTAAATACTCTTGTCCCTTATCACCTCTGAATATACACAAAATTTACTATGCTCTGTATTTTTCCCACTGAAATATTTATTTTTCAGTACCTTGATTATTTTTAGAGAATCTTCATCCATTTGTTATGTAGTTTGACAAATTAGTGTATCAAATAAATTTAAGAATATATAGAATAAATCTATACCCATATGATATGAATAATTAAAATGTTATATGTCAGTCCTAGTGGGATATAGGTAAGCTGAACACAGATTAAATGTCTTTGTTAATTTAAAAATTAAGAAGAAAAATATAAGCATAGATTTATATATTTAGCCAAACAAAAGCAAAGACAATTAAAACCTAAGGAAGCATAGGGTGGCAATCAAAATTAAATATGGAAAATAAATTTTTAAAGAAGTGTATGATTTAAGTAATATATAGTTAAAAATTAAATTTATAACAAAAATAAAATATCTAACAATTGACAAATACATATAAAATGCAAGCACGCAAAATATATATTCCTTATGAAATCATACCATATACAAATAATAAAATAAATAAACAATTTGGTCAACACTATTCAATACATTTAAGGATAAGAATAAAAAGAATAAAATTTTTGAAAAACAATAGAAAGTTTCTAGAAAATATACATGTGGAAATTTGTTAAAAGATCTAAAATATTGAATGGTACATTTAAAGTGACAGATCAAAATGTTAAACTTAATTCATTTTAGTTGACATATAAAGTATTAAAAGTCTTCTAATGTTATTGCATACTCACAAAAATGTTCTTTTAGCAGAAAAGATTTTCTATAATTCACATTTTAAAACCTCTGATGTTATTTAAATGTTTAATTCCAATTTCTTATTTTTAAATTTATATTATTTTTTGAGATGTGTTTCATTCTACTATATATTTCTAGACAACTGATTTCTGTAGACTGTTATGCCACTACTCAAAATATATACATTGAAACCCTAATCACCAGTGTCACTATATTTAGTTGTATATTTTAAAAGGTAAATTAGGTGGTGGTACAAACCTGTATTCTAGAACTTCGTAGGCTGAGACAGGAGGATCATAGGTTCAGTACCAGCCTCAACAACTTAGTGAGATTCTCAGCAAAGTAGCTAGACTCTGTTTCAAAACAATTTATATTAAAGAAGGGATGAGGGTATAGATTGGAAGTAGAATGCCCCTGAGTTCAATCCCAAGTACCATACACACACACACACACACACACACACACACACACACACACACGGTAATTAAGATGAAAATAGGTTATGAAAGTACAGGAACTAATCCAAGGAAACCGAAGTCCTTATAGGAGGAGGGACAGATGCCAGCAATGTTCACTCACAGTGAAAAGAAGAGGAGAAGATACAGCAAAAAGGTGGCATCTGCAAGATAAGGAGCTATGTCAGGAAAAAATAAATGAGCAGAAAGCTGGATCTTGGCTTTTCAACCTTGATTGCCATGAGAAAACAAATTCATGTTGTTTTAAACCACCGTCTATGGCATTTTCTCATAGCAGTACTTATAGACTAATACACTAGCAATGGGATTCATCAAGTTTAAAGTTCAGCTAGTCGTATTCAATTACCATTTGCATTATTTCCTTAAGTGGAAATACAATATTACCACATTTGAACATAAAATGGTTAAGCATTAAAGGTGAATATATTTTACGAAGAGATGGATAAAATATTGAGGTTCCTATTTATTATTGTAAGACAATAATTTTAGAAACTTTCTGTTTTTTATTTAAAATCATCTTTCCCAAGTTGAATGGATTTCTACTAGGCAAGCAATTGAAATTGAAATACTATTCTATATCTCCAAGTTTTTTAAAAATAAAAACATAAGACCTTGAAATAATCTAGCAGCATTTACTGACTGCCTTCTATGTAACAGGCTTTGTTCTAGGCAATAATGACATAGGAGTAACTAAAATTGAGCACATCTCTGCTCCAATGGAACTCATATGTGGTAGAAAGACAGCAATGAAAATTACACAATATATTAGCTGATGCATAAATGTTAGGTGGAAAACTCCAGAATGATAAAGGGATGATATGATTCTTTGTAGTTTATGAAAAAAAATTCAGAGAAGTTAGCATATGAGTAGAAAAACCAATTATTTCTACTATATGACATCATTATTTTTAATTTTTTAAATTTTTTGTGGTACTGAGGATTAAACCCAGAAGAATTCTACCTTCAAGCTACACCCCCAGCCCGATTTTATTTCTTATATGTAAACAGGGTTTCTCTAGGATGATGAGAGTATCACTACACTCTGAGACTGTCCTCAAACCTCCTGTCTCAGCTTTCCAAGTACTTGGTTAAAAGTATGCACTACCACACCCAGCTATATGACATCATTATTTGAAGTATAATATTTTGTGGGCATAATTGTGCCACAGACATTGTGTAAATACAACATGACCAATCAGGATATTCAATCTTTCTGGAAATTATTTTTTTTAATTTGGAAGTGGATTAATCCAAGAGCTATCAGAATCATAAGCTGCTACTCATTTTGCTAAAATGACTTGAAAAATAATTCCTATCTAATGTTCTAATTGTCCTTTTTATACTTTTATTGGTGAATTATAATTACACATTGTAGTGAGATTCAAAGTGATTCATTCATTCTCCTCTCTCTCATGTAGGTATATGCTAGTGAGATTGGTAGTTTTACTTTTATATACAGACACAATGTTTTTCAAACTATTTCCTTCCTCAAAGCCTTGTTTTTCCCCAATTATTCCCTGCCAAACCTCCTTCCACTATTATATTGGTCTCTCTCCTCATTTAACTGAAGTCCTTTCTGTTTCCTATTTTTTTTATTTTTAGATATAAAGAAAGGAGAGATGTATGCCTTGAGTCTAGAGGTTGTATTTACATCTTTAATTCTATTTAAAATTTCTCCTTGAAGAGATAAGAGGATATGAGAGATATGTTTACTAGATAAATGATAAAGAACACAATATAAATTTCTGGACCAAAATCCTAACAATTTCGCTTTTTTACATGAATCTTATGATCATGTCTTTCAGAGGAAACACTTAGGAATGCAGACAAAATAAGAATGGGTGTGGAGAAAATTTCTTCACTGTCAGGTAGTTAAATTACATGCTTCTAAGAGATCTCCCAGGAAGCATCATTAAATCTTTCTCTAAATTTCAAACTTGGTCTCAGTACTCAAGAGCAGAAAGGTGAGCAGATACAAGAGGCTCTGTTTATTCTTCTTTCCAAGGTAGAGAGGGGAAAAATACAATTTGAAAAACACTATGTCCAAATATGAAAGTATCACTACCAATCTCTCTAAACTGTATAGAAAGTGTGTGGGGAGAGAAGAGGGGAGAGCAGGATGGGAGAGTCAGGCTACATGCACTGCTAGTATTCCTGTGAGCTTATGAACCAACAGGACCCTCCCCGCTGATGCTTTACCTTGTTAAAATACAAAGGTTTGGTCAACCTTGTCATTAGATATCAACTATTTTGAGCTTGGTTGCCAAATTACCTACATGTAGATCTATGTCATCCAGATAGAGACTGATGAAAATGAGGACCTTGCAGAGTGCTGAGGTCAGTTACCACATCAAGATTGGTTATCATTGACCTATGTTAGATACAAGTATATACTTGATGGTGTACCTCGAAAAATTATATATATGCAGCTGGGCAATGGGCAATGCTTGTAATCTCAGTACTTGGGAAGCTGAAATAGGAGGATCACAAGTTCGAACCAAGCTTTAGCAACTTAGTGAGGCTCTTAGCAACTTAACAAGACCCTGTTCCCAAGTAAAAAATAAAATAATGCTGGGGGAGTAGATCAGAGAGGTAAAATGCCCCTGGGTTCAATCCCCAGGGCCTACCTAAATAAATAAATAAATAAATAAATAGATGCATATGTTATGTGTGTGTTTATGAAACTCATACATTCAAATAAAGGAAGTATAATATAATTTCTAAAAGTAAAGAATATGAAATACAGCATTTCAAAGTGTTTACCAATTAAGAAACAAATTTGTTTTATAATTGCAACTGTCACTATTCTAAAAATAATTCAAAAACAGTAATTTTGAATAATATAAAGTACATATAGAATTATATGCAATATTATTAAATATTAAAGAAGATATGTTTAAGTTAGAACTGCAACCATACTGAACATTAATAATTTGGGTTTTTAGTTGTAGACACTAGTTTTGAGGTTAATAAGTGATGGAATTTACAGGAATGAAAGTCTTGTTATAAAGTAACAATTAAACTTTCTTTGGAGGTCCAATTTTAGCTCTTATAATATCCTTTCATTGCAATATGTGTGATTGAGAAATATTTTATCTCTCACATATTGCCTACGTATCTGACTCCATTCCTTTCTGTAGCATGTTTGCTTGTTCATTCTTGGGGAACACATGCCAAATTAAGTCATTAACTGCCTACCATCACAAAAAGCACTAATAATATTGTTAAGCACAAAGTATTGTAGTGTGTGGGACAAGTTCTGTTTTCTGAAGTTAAAACTCACCTAGGTCTACAAATTATAGTAGCCTTTGTAAACAAACACTACCAAGGGTTTGGTTTATTGTTCATATCAGGCACACACTGAAAATGTTGTGGAGTTAAAACAAATGATAGATTCCATTGCACTACTTTTGCGGGGAAAAAATGAAGAGTTGCACTGATAAGGAAAGAGTTCTGGTCAAAGAGTAGCATGTATATTCTACATAATGGCTCACTAATAATTTTCAGCCCAACTAATTACATTTTTGAACAACAGCTCAAAATGCCATAAGCATAAACTAAATCTTAAGTAAAAAATCTACAAGTTGATCTTAAATCTGAATTCTGGAGCATTGCCACTCAATACATAACATTGCCTGTAATATGTCTTCAAATATTTGAAGCTATATTAAATATTATGCATGGTGGTCTTTTGTCATTGCATTTACACCTCAACAGCCTGCTTATTTTCTTCCTGAATGCACTCTGCTTTGAATTTATATCCTTTAAAATGGATGTCAATATTGAAAAAATCCTTTAGCTATGGAATATAAATATAAATTATATCAGAAGAATGTATCTATTATCTCTATTTTGACACTATATTTCTGTTTTTATAGCAAAAATTTACTTTATCATCATGGTAATATCAATTTCTATATTTATTTTTATTTTTTTGGCAGTGCTGTGGATCAAATGCCTGGGGCCTTGATATTGCTAGGCAAGTGCTTTATACTGAGCCACATTTCCAATCCCTCAATTGTTATTCTCAAAATTGAGTTAAAGCCACATATCTGTTTGTATATCAAAATATTTTCTTTATATTTTATATTTTATTTATTCAATTTTATTTTCTTTATATTTTATTTATATTTGCTGAATGAAATATTATCAAGAAGACCTACATATATATTATATATTGCATATATTCTTCTTTAAATAAACTTTTAATGAATTTATTTTACTTAAATTCACTATTTAAATATATTGAGATTTTGCATTTTCATTCTTTCCTTTATCATTTAATATTTTTCTGATGACCTACTTATTTCCAAATTTTATGATAAAAAATTCTGTGATTTCAAATGTTAGTGTTTAGGATAAATACTTCAAATTCAAGATCTCCTATATAATATTTAAATGTTATAAGTTGCATTACAATAAACTAATTGAAACTTTAACCCAATTCCATTCATTTTAGCATACTAAACATCTTAAAGTATCCTGTGTATTTGAATACAAACAGGTATATACACACAATATCAAGAAATGATTTTGTAGTACTATGTGGTAAAACTACCTGGATATTTTGGTCAATCTACACTGGATTCCAGTGATGATCTTCTTTTCTAAATATCAAAATGCTGCTTTTCTTCACAGAGTTAAAAAATATCACCGAGCTATAATTTAAACAACTTGATATATTTTGCTCTTTGTGCAGGATTTTTTAAAATATGTCAGCTATTTTTCAATGTCCCTTAATTCTATAATCACTTATACAAACTAATTTACATACTAGGTAGAGTGGGTTTTCATTTGGAAGCAATGTCTCTTTAAATAATGATGCAATCTCTTATTGAATTCTTCCCTGACTATATCTTAAAATTTTACTTATGATGTTTACCTTATTCTTCTTAGTTTACAGATACTTCTCCTTAGTATCATAGGCAGTATTAACTGCAGTGAGAGTTTTCATCATAGTATGTTCTATGTTGATACAGTGTGTTCTTCTCAAGCATTAATTATTTATACTAACATAACATTATTTTCCTGAAGGAAATGTGCTATCTTTATTTTACAAATCCATTAATCTTAACATATTTTTATTGTAGATAGTATTTGTTCTGGAAGTTATCTCTCAGTTTTCTAAAATTATGCTATCACTTATGGATTACATAAAATATTCAAATATATCTAGTAATTCTTTTAAACTTCTGATCTCATTATTCACTTGCTTTTGACATGATGTATTTTAGAATCTCTGGACCTCTAAGAAACTTAAGGCATCTTAAATGCAATTCTTATTTGGATGATCAGAGTTTTGTGAGGAAGAATCAGCCCTCTTTTTTCTCTTGCCATCATTGCTACTAACTTCCCCAGTATTAAATTCTCAATATACATCTATTGGATGGTCACAATGCCAAAACAGAGACAGATAGATACAACTTAATTGCTACAAATACACACATATACATTCATAAAATAAGATGATAAACAAGGTCTAAAAATATAGTTATGTTGTTTTAAGAGAAAGTATTACTAGCATAGCATATGGGACATTTCATAATTTTATGGGTGTTCAGAAATTGCCAGGCGATCTTTAGAACATGGAAAAGGAGAAACAATAACATGGATTTATTTTCCTTCCTATAATGATTCTTCTTTCCTTTTCTCCAAGTTTTTTTTAAGCTTTTTCAACTAAATCACTAATGATGTTCAGACAGTACTCTAGTGCCTTTTACTTGCCAAATGGATTGAGCTTTTAAGTAATCTTTAGAAGAATTCAAATAAAATTCGCTATTCTGCTGACTCCAGCTGAATGCTATTCTCATAAATCAGTCAAATGCATTTATAAATCATGTAGAAGAAAGTATCTGCACTCTATACAGTTGCTAAAAATTACATCATTAGTGATCATTTATTGTCTTATTTTAGATTACTTATCTTAATAAAAAGACTTTTGTGCTATCATATTTTAACTCTCTTTGGTTGTCATTTAAGGTTTTATGTGCCCTTATGAGTACATTTAAGAACAATTTACTAATTGTCAAGAAATGCTCTATTTCAGGTAAATAAAATAGTGTGCATCTATCCCATTGCTATGGATGCCATAAAAAGCCATGGCCGCCCACATGTCCCATGTAGGAAGAAGTTATAAAAGATTTGTTTTAGGAAAGAATTTAGATTTTTCAATCTGACAAGTTTCTGCTTAAATCTTATCTCTGACACTTATTAGCTGTACGATAGGGTTTATCAATTTATCCCATTGTAAAGTGAAACTGTCTCTCACTAAATTATGAAAATTAAATGAGATGCACATTAACAGCTTGGTATTTAGAAAGATTTAAATAAATGTTTCTTAATTTCACATTTTCTAGGTACAAATGGAAACATTCTTTCCTTCTATCACTTATATAGAAGTGAAACAGTTCCTTTCTCATTCTGATCTACTTTGCTAGGACTGTAATAACAAAGTATCACAAACCTGGGGTATTAAAATAATGGAAATATATCATTTTACAGTTCTGGAGGCTACAAATTTGAAATCAATGCATTAACAGGGTCTTGTACCCTCTAATGCCTCTGGCAGAGAATCTGTTAAAACCTTCCTTACAGCTTCTAGTGGCACTTGCAGTCCTTGGTGTTCTTTGAATTGCAGATAGATGAACTCCATCTCTGTATGGATCTCCATGCTGTGATTTCCCCCTGTGCCTGTATCTTGGTGATTTCACATGACCTTGTCCTCTCCTATAAGGGCACTAGTCATATTGCATTAGGATACATACTAATGATGTCATTTTTAACTTGATTATGTCTGCAAGGACACTATTTTGAAATAAGGTCACTTTCATAGATACTGGGGATTAGCACTTCAATATTTTATGTGCAATTCTGGACATAATTCAACCTACAAAATGCTTTGTGTCAAGAAGTGAATTCTAATCTCACCCAATACTATAATCTTTTCTTCCTCAATTTACATGTTTTATGTGTTCTTATTTAAAAATCAGTAAGCCTCCAAACAATTACAAAATACATTTGTTATAGTGCTATCTTGTAAAATGTTTTTCTTCTTCATTGATGTTTATAGCACAAAACGTAATTATAGACAGAAGAACTCTTAAAATGTAAATCTATCATAAGTAGTTTATTAAGCTGCAAAGTATATAACACATGCTATTAAACATAGAAACTAAAGCTTTGTCCCTTTCCATCAAATTTTCCAGTGCAAAATAACAAAACTTCTCCCTATTTTGATATATTGTGTCCTTTGAAGCAACAGTGAAGTGAACCATTAAAAAGTAAAACAGTCCATTGAACTGAAAAACAAACTCTGATTGGGAAAACTAATGCCTTAGGAGAAAGTAGGTTTTGTAATCTCTGCTTTCATGTCTTCTTGTGTCTTTGATGGATGATGCAAAAAGTTAAATTCTAAACAAAATTCTACAGTGACTAAAATACTATTATTTCTTGTTTTGCATATCAACAGAAGTTTTCAATAATCCCACAAAATGAAGACCAAATGGAAGGTGACAGTACACTGGAAAAAATAACCACATTAAATTTACCATTTATAGTTAATTTCACAATGGCAAATGAAACTTATATTTCACAGGCTTTCCATTTGCTTGACAGAAAAGGAAAAAATGCTCTAAAATTGCTCACAAGATTATTGTTTTCCAAGTTTTCAAAGATGAAACTAATTTTAAAATAATTCGTATTTAATAGACAGGCTGTTTGATTGTGTCATCTTAACAGCCAGTATTGAAATGATGTTCACAAAAATGGTACTTCTCTAAAGAAGATGATTTACTAATAAAGGAGTCCTCTTTCTGTGCTTTATCTGGGAAAATACTCATAGACCACCTCAATTCAAATGGCAGATATTGTTTTAGAATATATATCTGTGATCCTAGAAGTATGACTTATCTTAAACTCGAAATTGATAACAGAATTTTAGCAATGTAAAGAGGAATTTAAGTGTCAAACAGGACGGGATTAGGGAAGAATATTAAATAGGGTTAATATTAAATGTCTTATTGTGTTGGTAAAATTTGAGTAAAGATGTGAGGAGAGTTAGGCAATTGGCTAAACTGATATCCAAGATAAGAGTTTCCCAGGCAGTGACCAACTAGAAGACATGTTCTAAAGAAGGAGTTCCTGGTACACATGCAGGAGGACAAAGGGGCTACAAAAAACAAGGCAGGAAAAGTAAAAGAAAATATCAGATTGGTGCCAAGTTTTGTAGAGTCACATAGACCTGTGGCTATAACTTTGAAAAGCCACTGCCAGTAGCTAGACAGTAGGGGCCTTAAAAATTGGCAATTCTGTTTGCTGTGATGAGAATACATTGTACAGAGAAATGTACAAAAAAGCTGTTTGATGATGGAAATGAATCTCAAAGGTAGTGATAGTTGGCTACATAACCACAGTAAGGAGTAAAAAGGAGAAAATTATGTGTTTACATGCGTGTGATTGTGTGTGTGTGTGTTTGTATGTGACAGAAAGAGAAAAAAGAGAGAATGAGAGAGATAGACAAAAAGAAACAAAGAGAGAGAGAGAGAGAGAGAGAGAGAGAGAGAGAGAGAGAGAGAGAGAGAGAGAGAGAGAGAAAGAGATGGCTTGGACCTTTAATGTACCCCAAAGGACCATGTGCTTAAAGGTTGCTTGCCAGCCCTTGGAGCTACTGGGAGTTGGTGCCACTTTCAAGAGGCACCTAATATAATGAAGTTAGGTCACTGAGACATGCCCTTGAAGGGGTTATGGGGATGCCTTTCCCTTTCTCTCTCTTTTTGCTCCTGGCCATCAAGGAATGAACAGGCTAATTGTCACCATATTCTTTCACTGTGATGTGATGCCTTTCCACAAGTCCAAAGCAATGTGTCCAAGTGAGCATGGGCTGAAACCTTTGAACCCATAAACCAAAATAAATCTTTATGCATTTAAGTTTATATTCTCATAGTGACAAAAAGCTGACTAACACAAAAAGAGAAACTCAAGTATATATCTAATTCTGCAATTTGAACATTAGCAACTAGAAAGATGAAATAATCAACTGAGAATTGTAAGCATGTATATGGATCAAATGGGACTGTGTCACTGTGATTTTGGAGTGGGGCTATCAGGAACACAACTGTGGGTCATTTAAGTTGGATAAATCTATTTACTATCCATTTAATAGCACCATGTTAAGTTACAGTATTTTCCTTGTACCTGTCCTCTTGCCTTATGTCCCTATCACCATGGAATAATAATATCAAAAAGAAGAAATATTATATGCATATATAATATAATATAATTAATATAACATAATATAATATAATATTTATAATCTTCTATATAAGAGTGGGGTGGAAGAATACTAGAAGAGAGAATCAAGCTTCCATTTCTTAATTCAGGTTAGATACTGAGCCATTAGTCCAATATAAGTTTCAGCAGAAAAAAAAAATTAAACTGAATGAGACAGAAGAGATATAAAATGAACCAGATTAGATGTTCATATGTTTTAATGCAAGTTAAGGTTTTTCTTTTGTTTATTTATTGTCATATAATATTTGTACTTAGAGGGGGCAGTATTACAAATCAACACATGTTTCTAATATGTAATGATCAATTTCTCATATTTGGCATTTCCATATCCTCAAATATTATTAGTTATATGTGTTAGGAATTTCCAACTTTCTGTAGTTATTTTAAAAATGTTTAGTTAAAAACGTTTAGTTATTTTTTAAGAACACAGACTGAACCAGTATGCAATCCCACCAACATTACAGAAACATTGAAATTTTCCCATATCCTCACCAACATTTATTATGTTACTATGTTTTGACTTCTTGATGATTGCCATTCTGAGTGGGGTTAGAGGAAAGCTCAGTGTAGTTTTGATTTGTATTTCCCTGATTGCTAATGATGTTGAACTTTTTTATATATTTATTGTCCCTTTTTAAATAGCTATTTGTATCCAAAAAAATCTAATCTAAGAAATTGTATTCAAGTCTCAACCTCATCTGAATATAATGTAGGTAGTGAGGGATTAGACAGAGAAAAAACTTTAAGAATCTTGGGAAAGTGTGAGTTTGCCTGTCAGAACACTTATTGTAGAAATGAATACCTGGGGATTGAAAATGATAGGCTTATAATGTGTTTTCCTGGCAGAGTGGAACAAAATAACACTAGGCTTGCTGTGGATCAGGGCTTCAGGAACCCTGGAAGCTTCTGTTTTGACTTTTCTGGAAATAGTATTTGCTTAAGAAGAATGCCTACTCCTGTGACAAAGAGATTAGAGAGATAGATGATATATAGATAAATAGATGATAGATAGATGATGATAGTTTAGATTATTAGATAGACTGATGGTAGATTATAGATAGATAGAAAGATAAATAGATGATATAGATAGATAGATAGATAGATAGATAGATAGATAGATAGATAGATAGATGGATGATAGGGTAAGTTCTCAAGGTTTCTCAGCTGCAGAGCAGCCATTCCAAAAGGTAATTTGAGTGTGCAGGCCCCAGATCCACATGACAATGGTGGCAAGATGAACAGAATAGTTCCATACTGAACACAACCCATCCTACAGGATTGTGAGTAAATATTGTTTATTAGTCGATCAAATTTGGGATTTATTTTTACATATCTATTGATAATATAAGCAATATACATTTTAATCTTTCCTTTACAGAGAATGGAAAGGCTGTAGGCCCAAAACTTTTAATTTATATCATTCAAACTTTTGGGAGGGTCTTGTCCAGTCCTTTTTTCACCCAACATGCTACATCATCTTTTCAGGATCTAAAATGTTGATTCTCTAAAGCTATGGATTTAATTTCAGAAGTTTTCCCTTTATTGTTTTAATAGCCAATGTAATGATTACACTAACAAATCAAGTAATTTTTGTATTTCTAACTGATACAGATGGAGGCTAATCATTTTCACATAAATTAGATCCAAAATTCTGATAATATTTCTTCAGTAGGAATCCCAGTGGTGCTATTAATGCTTGAGCGCTTACCAAATGCTTGATTTTTACTTTCAAATAGTCATCTCCTTTTTCTTTTGTTGTTTCAATTTTTGTTACTTTTTTATTTGCATCTATTAACTTTAGGTTTGCAACATCTTTATAGAAAACACAAACATTTCTAAGGGGACTGTGTAAAAGTTGGGCTTTTATTGAAATTATTACTAAAATTTTAGTCATTAACTTTTCAAGTTTTCTAACTTTGGAGAATATTGCACTAAAAATCATTGGCCATCTGTCTTTAGACTATCTTTTGAGTCTAATAATTTTAATTTCACTCTAGATTTTCATTATTATTATTATTATTATTATTATTATTATTATTATTATTTTAACTGTTGTATTTTGAATTTCATGGAAAACTTTTAGAAACATGAAATTTACCATTCAAAGACTTTTCTTAACATAGTCAATACAGATGGAATTCTGTTGATAGCATTAAAAGAAAGATTACACAATGAAGAAAGCTAAATCTAATATGGGACAGTAAGAAATCTCCTGATTGACCACAAAAGAAAATAATTAGGAGTTTTAAGGCTTGACTTCTGTGTGATAATACTTTCTCAATAAAGTCAACATAAATTTATTAAACAAATCATAACTATGATTTGGAAATGATCTATTCAGATGAACACATACATCCACACAATATATATGACTGTGTATGTACATGTGTATTCACATATAAATAGGTAGTCATAGATAGTCACATATATCCATGTGTGTGTGTACACATGAATTAAATGAATTAAGAACTAAAGAAATACATGAATTATAACCTTAGAAATTCTGAAGGGTTGTTCACTTAGGGATACAAAGCCATGTGCTAGGGCTTTGGGAGAAGTTGTTCACTTGATTCACCAGTATGAGGAAGAAGATACATAAAAATCTGCATGCAAATTTTAATTGCAGCCCTAAAGAATCTGAAAAGTTCAACTTAATATTTTATTCTGGGATTCTTTAAGGTTGGCATTCTAATTTATGTGAAATTTTTGTGTCCCCATCCCAAACCAGTCAGTTAAGCATCCCATCGATTGTGCTATAACTTACTACTTCTTAACTTGAGCTCACTTATAAAGTTTATAACTTTTTCAAAATTAAAAGCCACCATGTTGGAAACTGCTAGAGCTATTTATACATATTATGTTTTATGTATTTTTCAATCTCTCAAAAAATTTACATCTTTAGAAGGAATAATGGACACACACACACATATATTTGCAGATATTCATTTATATAGAAAACATAAATCAAAAGAGCATTTACTTTGAATACCTCAATACCATTTTTGAAAGGGTTTCACAAAGTGGTGTGTGTCATACAAGCATATAATACACAATTAAATAAATAATTTTATATAAACAAGAGATTACAAATTGGCTGTATTTTGGGGATATCCAGTTTCTTTCCTATTAGTGAATATCACTCAAGCATACAGTTGTCTTGAGCCTCTCTGATTGGTTATGCCATTAACATTTACCAGGGCTTCCTCATGGTTTATATCACACCAAGATCCAGAAATTCAGTTATTCTGAGTCCAGATATAATGACCTGTTTATGCATGAGTTCCTCCCTTATTCGATTCATATTTTATACCTGATAACATAGAGTGTGTGATTTCCTAGGATGCAACCCACAGTTTTAATGTGAGTACAAATTTCTCCTTTTAGATATTTATACTAATTTCAAAGTATCTGGATAGCTGAGAATTAGGATGATGTCAATGAACTCTAATTCAACATTTAACTAGGAGAGGCAAAGATATAATGACATTGGATAGGCTTATTGTGAATTTTCACATTTACTTTCAGCATGTAGACCTTTACTCAGGATCTAAGAAAAGATACTGGGAGAATCAGCCCTGGCCACATACTGTCTCACAAAGAATGTTAAACTTATATGTGGTTTTATTCTCAAGAGGGAAAAAAAGAAATTCCTTTGAAGACAGCTGACTGAGCTGGCCCATGGGATCCTATTAGAAGACTTAGGAGACTCGACTGTGGTCCACAAATAATTTTATAAGTTCTCCAGGGAGGCATTATAACTTATCTCTAACATACAATGCATTCAAATTGAATTATTCTTGGCTGTCAAGAATCTTTAAGCAGACAATACCATATGACCTCATTCATATGTGGACTCTAAAAAATTTGATCTCATGGAAGTTCAGATTAGGTTGACGATGACCAGAAAATAGGCCTGTGGGGGAAGAGGGTAATCAATTAATAGGTACTATGGGTACTATATTACAGTTATATAGGACAAATAATTTCTGGTCTTCCATTGCACAGTAGAGTAACTAAAGATAACAATAACGTATTGTTTGTTTCAAAAAGCTAGAAGAAAATATTTTAAATGTTTCAATATAAGTATGTTATAAGTGAAGATATAAACACCTTTAATGTGATTTAAAATTACAAAATGAATTTATGTGTCAAATATTGTATGATACCCCATTAATCAGCAGTTTTCATACTTTTATGTATCAGTTAAAATTAATCCAAATTTAATAAAAGTAAAAATGGGAAAGATGAATAAATTATATGTAAGAAAAAATGCTAAAGATTATATATAATCTAGCATATTCATTTTCTATTGGAAATGGAGAATTTCAGAAAAATTTGATGTATTAAAGACAAATATTTGTAAAGTAATACATTTGAAAATAGTTATCTGATTATTCACATAATTACTTAAACATACATTTATAAAATTTTATAGTTTGTCAGAACTTTATAATCCAAATAAGTAAATATTGATTTTATCATTTTTGCCCATGCAAATTTAAACAATAACAATGAAGTAGCACTTCTACTTTACAAAATATTCAGGTACCCAATGTGATGATAATTGAGTCTCTGTCATTTTTAGCAAGAACACTAAAAAATTGCCACGGACAAAACATAACAGTTTGGTGGGAATGATAAAGTGAACTGTTTATAGAACACTTTGTGCACCAGACATGAATATAATTCATAAGATATAGGTATACATATATTGAAAAGAAGTTAGACACATTGTCATATAAAACTAAAAGACAATGTGAAAAATGTAATCTTGCGGTGCTTAGATAGGCATAAGAGATGCCGTTGCTTAATAACCACTTATCTCTACTATGTTAGCATCTGATTCTACTCTATTTTCAGCATCAGTTCGTGTTCAAAATACATCAAACTGAGCAGGGCGTAGTGGTGCACGCTTGTAATCCCAGCATTCGGGAGGCTGAGACCAGAGGATCCGGGTTCGCGGCCAGTCTCAGCTACCTAGTGAGGCACTCCGCAACTTAGTGAGACTCGGTTTCAAAATAAAGAATAAAAAATAGGGCTGGGAGTATAGCTCAGATGTAGAATGCCCCTGAGTTCAATCCCCAGCACCACACACACACACACACACAAAAATACATCAAACTTACTTGCCATAGCTCCTTAATAGCTGGATCTTGAGCAAAGCTTGGTCCGCTGGAGTCCTACAAGGCAGATGATTACAAAAGAAGGAATGCATGGTATATCCCACTTTGTATTATTATATTCTGGAAATTTTGGGTGCTTTGTGTTTTGCTTTTATATTAATTATAAAGGAAAACTTCTTAGAAACATGTGGCCTGATCTCTTAGCTAAAAAAAAAAAAAAAAAAAAAAAAAAAGCAGTGCCTCAAGACAACCCAATGTATTAACCTTTTACAAGCATTAGTCTAGAAACAGGCTTTGCAAGTTTATCTAAATAGCTACTACAAATAGTCTTCTGCCTGGTCTCCCTGGAACCCTCTTACTACTGAGATAAGAGAACACTGTGTAAAGGGGCTAAACAAAATTGTAAATATTTTAACTAATGGAAAATAATTTTTATATACGTGTTGTAACCTTAACTGGTTGAGGATAACCTTTGGAAAAACAAGTCTGTAAAAATTCCTGTTCTATATGCCTCATTGTAAAAAAAAATAGCATAAAACAGTGACTGACAAACAATAAAACAGATACGCTTCTTCACTGCATTTGGGGTGAGCGTATTTTCACAACCTCATCTCATACTACACCTGTCGAGGACCCCCAACTGCCACTGCCTCGAGGGCTGGTCCCCGGCACTTACTAGCTGACAGTTTTTCACTATCTATATTCTATATTCATAGTTTTTTACAATGTGTATAATTTTTCTTTTCAGCCATAAAGAAGAACAAAATCATATTCTTTGCAGGGAAATGGATGCAACTGGAAAACATTATGTTAAGTGAGATTAGCCAGTCACAAAGAGTAAAGAAGCATATGTTCTCCCTAATATGCGGATGTTAGGGAGAAGATGGAGCATAAGAGGGTTCCCAGATGAAAAAGTAGAGAGACCTTCGATGAACAAAGAAGTTGATTTAACTGAAGGGGATGGACGGGGGGGGGGGGGGAAGCATCCTAAGGCCTAAGGCACATGATGTACTTACACAATTATATCAAGATCACTCACTGAACTGAAATTGAGAGGGAGGGAGGGCGAAGGAGCAGGGTGGGAATTGGGGAAAGGGTCAGATGAGAAATGTGTGCACATTTGTCTTTATCAATTTGTACCTAACAAAGATGTATACATACAAAGCACGAATTATTACAATAAAAATATTAAGTATTCTAATTGATTTTTCATTCTATTAGTTTGTTTCCCATTCTTTTTTAAAAATAGAGAGTTTTTAAAAATCTTCATGTTAATCTACAAGATTGGATATATTCCATATGTGAATATATCCTGTTTTTGTTTTCTCAATAGTAATTTAAATACACTTGAATGTATATACGCTTAAAGGAGTAAAAATAATTTATCATACGCTCATATAAATACATTTTAAGAACACACAATCACACACAAACACAGATATATCTATTTCTCAGCTATTAGAGAGCCTGTACTTAACACATTATCAATATATTTTTCATCTTCAGTGTAATCTGGGAGATATAATACAGATATATATGAAGATTCTCTGTATACTTTGGGTTCTTTTTAATAAACTTAAAACTATTCTAAGAAATGAAATTATGTGTGTGTGTGTATGTGTGTGTGTGTGTGTGTGGAACTAAATGAGCAGGTGCCCACGAATTTTATCTGTGACAAAGGTAACAAACTTTTGAAATAGGACAAGCTCAAACAATAATATTAATGCCGAGAAAGAAATCCCATCAACAGTTACTCTCCCAGTGCCTTACTTAATTCAAATGAATAAGTTGATACAAATATATGTGGCCTATAGTGCATGTGTGTGAGATGACAGTAGGAATGCAGTATAATGCAGTATAATTATGGATAGTCTCAATATGAAGATGTACTGGGAAATAAAATTAAAAGGTTTTATCACAGAATTCCTGCTTTCCTCATTTAACTGGCCTTTTCCTAGGGCACTCTACATTTTAGCAGTTTCCCTGTACAAAAATTGTTTAGGCAAAAAGGTTAAGAAAAACAAAAACATGCCTACCAGGAACTTAAGTTATTTTTAAATATTACAGCAAAAATTTTGAGTGGTGGTGGTGGTCCCATTGGAAACTATTCAGGTTTGACTGGCTGCATAAAGTTCTGTAAAAGTCTCATTCATGTCCCATTAGCATTCTCCACCTTTCATGCACAGTTTCTCTGCCTAGTTATCATCTATGCCAAGGCCTTCCTATCTCAAAAGCCTGGTCCCTCTTCCAGAAGGTGTTTCTGGTTCTGAAGGACAGACTTGAATTTCAAGGGAATGTTAACACTCTCTGTGGTCATCGTCAGTGAGGGAGAGGGGTTAGTGGATAAATTAATCCAACAAAACTAGGCTTCAATTGCTTATGGTAAAAATTAACTTGTTAACTAAACTTCATTTGTTTTCTTCCTTTAGGGTTTCTTTTCCCCATCTTTCAGGACCTACTGGGAACATCATCTAAATAAACTGAGCCATGATCCTTGCATTGGATTCTGTTTTTAGAAAGACACAAATTTAGATATAACTGTAGTTCTTAAAGTGAATGAGATTTGGCTTTATAAAAAATACTTCAATGCACACTATATAACTGAAAAGAATATATTTTATATTGTTTATACATTATAGTCAACTATAAGTAAAAATAATACAAACAATGGAGATATTTAAAAATGACCTAAGGATAGTATAAGATGCATTAAATTGGTTTCAAAGATAATATTGTTTGTTATTTTTCTATAATGATTATGTGTATTTATTCTTAGTATTGTTTTGTTATTTTTAAAATGATAAACAAATGCAGACAAAACAAAGGGTTAAATGTTAAAGGATACCTCAAGTTTTTCTCACATTTTGAGGAAGAATTCACAATAGCAATACACAGAGATCAAGTAAAATTGTAGTTTTTTTCACTTACTCCAGGAAAGCATGGTTTATGGCAAAAATGATATATTTATATTAACCCTTTTGGGGGGCTACTGAGGATTGAACTCAGAGGAATTCTACCTCTGAGTTACACTCCAGGCTATTTAATTTGTTTATTTTGAAACAGCATCTCACTAAGTTGCTAAGAGCCTCACTAAGTTGCTGAGTTTGGCTATAAATCTGTGATCTTTCTGTCTCAGCCTTCTAAGTAATGGGATTACAGGCATCTGCCACGGGTTAAAATGGAAAACCTAAAATTATGTCAAGAGTAGTGTTATAGTATTTGACCTTTAATTATCTATTATTAATGATAACTTTTACTTCCTACAGATAATGCTTTAGTATTCAACACATTTGCCTTAAGTTTATGCATAATTTTGATATTTGCTTTCATAAGAATACTCATAGAGAAATACTGTGTTGGAGGACCAATGTGAAGTTATCAGGCTAGTTATAAAAGAAATAGTAAATTTTAGGAAAGTTGGCCTTCAAAAAAATTCAATAAAATGTTACAGTTAGGAAGAACAATGATGAAATTCAGGAAATTTCATATTTTTCTTTTCAGAGGAAAAAAGACTAGGAGGTGATAGCATGGAGTCTGAAGAAGCAGAACGGAGGCACAGTACTACCTGGAGGCATCACCCATAGAAAATGATTTCTACATATCAGCTAGGTATGATGCTTTATATATTTTTTCAAGAAACAATCTTGTGAGATATTTATGAGTAGAATTATGACAAAGAAAAATGATAACATCCACTAAATTTTCAGTGATTCTCTATAAATAATAAAATATTTTGATCTAATTTTCTTCACCTGTTATGACTGATAAAATTTTCAAATTGAAGATACCAATAAGTCAGCTCCCTTACTGCTTGTCCATAGATGCTAAGGAGATAAGACTTTACCTGAAAATTGTAGATTTGGAGAAGAAAGATATGACATAGGGTTAAAATTGGCAACTCTTGTATTTTTCTCTATTATTATTCCCCTTTTTGGTTGTTTTCTCTTACAGTTTGAAATATTATGAATTATGGAACATAAAGACTCAGTAATAAGCCTGGGTCTCATTTCATCTCACTTCTTGGGAAAAGGCGTAAACTCAAACAAATATTATAAAAATGCAAAAAAAAAAAAAAAACCCAGACTTTTTCATAAATGTAGAAACAGAGCTTGGATAAAATGGAGAGTTTTTATCTATGATATTATTTTGTAGTAGAATATATCTATATTTCTAGATTGGTTCTTGTTATCAATCTTGATATGTTGAATCTTTGGTGTTGGGAATATTTAGTAGTTACAAAAAAAAAGGTCTGTCTTTTTTTTTTTTTTTTTTTTTTCGATACTGGGGATTGAACCCAGGGGCATTCTACCTCTAAGCTACACTCCGAGTCCTATTTTTTATCCTTTATTTTGAAACAGAGGCTCACTAAGTTGCAGAGGGACTCACTAAACAGCTGAGGCTGCCCGCGAACTGAGATCCTCCTGTCTCAGCCTCCTAAGCCTGGCCAGTCATATATTTCAATCATTTAATAAAGTATGAAATAAAAAAAAAAGTTCTATAACCAAAATGGATTACTCTGTGAAACAGCACCCCCATATCTTAGTCTAAGTGTACCTCGTGTTATACCTGAAATCAGGGAGCATCCTAATGCCAGAGGGAATGGAGCTTTAAAAGGAAACTTCACATAAAGTCCTCAGATTTCCCCAGGAAGATATTTTACCTGTATCTTTTATGAGTACATTGGAAATTAATAATAAACTCTATGTTTTTTAAAATCTTATGATATCTCACTAAAAAAAAAAACCAAAAAAACCCCAAAAAAACAGAAGATGCAATCTGATCTACCAGCAGCCATTTTGCATTGGTCAGGATTCACTCCCATGGGTTAATCTCTTCACATTTCTGGATTGACAAATCCTCAGAATGGCAATATTCTTCTACATGGAAGAAAAAGAGAAGTTTCCTGGGAAGACAGCAAGACACAAGCCATAAATCTTATGCTGATGATCTTGGTGCTACTCCTTGTTAAAGTGATGGAAAGATGCCTACAAGATTGTTTAGGATGTGAGAAATGCTCGATACACTATACCATTTTATCTAATCATCTTCAACTCATATGTGTTTGTAAATTCTGATACATTACAGAGTGTTCAAGATTGTAGCTTATGTCATTCTCTTGAAAATATTTAATGAGTGAAATGAGCTGATACTGGTGGTTTCTGATTTTAATATTCATCTAATTTAGAATTCTTGCATATTTTGTCATATCTTAAAGATGACTAGATTTCTGGAAGGTGAGCAGCCTCTGAATCCAGGTGTGGGTATCTGTGTGTGTGTGTGTGTGTGTGTGTGTGTGTGTGTGTGTGTGTGTGTATTTGTGTGTTACTGGACATTGAACGAAGGGATATTCTACCTCTACCGACCTCCAGCTACATTCCCAGCAGTATTTTATTTTTTATTTTTGAAACTCAATCTCACTATGTTGTTGAGAGCCTTGTTAAGTTGCTGATGCTGGCCTCAAACTTACGATCAACCCCCCTGTCTCAGACTCCCAAATACTGAGAATACAGTTATGGCCACCATGCCAGTCTGTGAGTGGGCATTTTTAAATACCTTAAACTTGTTAAGGTTTACTTATTGTAATTGCCTATTAATCACTAGATATGAAGCACACAAGAACAGCCTAGAGGATGCCCTGGGATCAGATGTGTTCTTTCGCTCCATCGTTGGGTAGCAGCAATCTTAGTGTCTTGTGAGTTCAATTGAGCTTCTTTTTAGTGGTAGGATTTCCTGGATTTGTTCTGAAAACTGGGTATAGATCTCAATTTCTACTATGGCAGCTGAGTTAGACATCTGTTCAGCAGCTCTCACGATTTTTTATGGTTACAGAAATTAATTAACACTCTAATTAGCTTCCCATCTGTCTCAACATTAAACATATTATGATTTATTAGTCATTACTAGAAATTGTTATGGGTAAAGACACGGGTTAACTCTAATCTTGATTCTTATTGTTCCATTTACAGTGAGATTATCCTTGGTGACAAGTGTTCACTTTTTGGCCTCCTTAATTCCCAAATCTATGCCCAGTGATACTGGGAAGTCAAATTCTATTTCAATATCAAATTCTTCATATTGAAATTTCATTTTGGAATTGCAAAAGATGATTTGTCAATTGGCAATGAAGTAAAAATTTTAGGTCAGAAGATAGATACAAAAGTAAAATTTGGAGAAAATGGGGATTAGGTACATAGATCCAGAAGTAATGATTTCATATATTTGGCTTGAAGCAATGAAATATAAGACCACTAACAATGTATTGGGCCATAGGAAGAAAAGGAGTAAGTTCGGAGGATTGATTCTTGTAAAATACTAGTGTTTACTCATTGGAAAGAAATTTTAATATTTAGCAGTTAGTAAAAATGATAGGAGGAGGAGTAGCCAGTAAATTATATGGAAAACTAAGATAAATTCATCTCTCAAAAAACAAATGAAATGCTTAACAAGGTGGGCACAAGTCAACTTTTAAAAATTTTCTTACTAGATACCAAATTTACGCATGAACTTTAAAATACTGAGATGAACAAGAGTGATTTCTATGGTTGAAAAATCAACAAGGAAGTAACTTTGATAAACTGATAAAATGATGACTCATGTTATTTTGTAATAAAATAGTTGGCAAAACTACAACCTACTCCAGCCGGGCGTGGTGGCGCACGCTTGTAATCCCAGCATTCGGGAAGCTGAGACCGGAGGATCCGGGTTCGCGGCCAGCCTCAGCTACCTAGTGAGGCACTCCGCAACTTAGTGAGACTCGGTTTCAAAATAAAGAATAAAAAATGGGGCTGGGGGTGTAGCTCGGAGGTAGAATGCCCCTGAGTTCAATCCCCAGTACCGCCAAAAAAAAAAAAAAAAAAAAAAAAAAAAAAAAAAAAA
>PVLC010002568.1:0-112232 GCA_004027655.1 Graphiurus murinus
TCTGATTCTGCTTTTTGCTTTAGCAGTCTAAAAGCCAGGCCTTTCCAGAGACCCTGTGTGCACTGGGTTCCTCCACCCTTCTGGCCCTGTCTAGGCTCTAGCAGGGCGGATGGCTGAGTCTATCCTTTGTTTTGTGAATCCCGCACCCTGCACTCGAGGTGCGCGTGACTCGACTTACATCTCCCTGCAGTTCGGCCTGCTCCTGTTCTGATGGCTGGTGGCGCAAATGGACAATGATGGTCTGTGTAGCTAGCAGGAAGTTGGTGGGAGGGGCTGGCGTGCAGGCTCGGTTCTCTGCTGTTCGGCCTGTTCCACCTCCTGGACAGCTGGGGGCACAGTCGGACAATGATGGTTTAGATAGCTGAGAGGAGGATGGTTGGGGGACCCACACGCTGGGTCCCCCAAATCTCCTGATCTCCACCCAGGCGCTCCAAGTTCACACCCAGGCTTCAAGCACTCCCTCTCTTCCCCCAGTCAAGAGGCTGGGCTCCCGGCCGATCTGCTTCAGGCTCACTTTTCCATCCCTGGAGGCTGACCTGCCTGCTCGGCCTTCCCAGGTTGCTGAGGGGTGCAGGCCGGTGATAGTCTGGCCAGATGACAGGTAGCTGGTTGGGAAGGGCTAGCAGGGGGGATGGTGGGCCGCCACTTCACGGCCCGCCGGCTCCCGCTGACTCGTCCTGCCCCTCCCAGACTCAGCTCCTCCGCTCCCACCTCAGGCCCAGGCCTCCGCCAAGAAGCTGCGTCCCACTTCAGGCTCTGGGCGGTCACAGTTCCGCGCTGAGGCGATGCGCCGGGACAGACTCCAGTCCCGCGGGTGCCCACGCTGAATGCCCCATGGTTCTGGTCTCCGCCTGGGTGCGGCGCGGGGTGCCAGGGGTGCTGTGCCCCGGGGCCCGCCGTTCCCAGCGTCTGGGTGGCCCCCAAGGCTCCTGGTCCTGCTCTTCCACAGCCTACCTCCTCGGCGCAGAGCCCGGCTGCTGCCTGCCCGGCAGAGCCCGGCTGCTGCCTGCCTCTGTTACCCTTTATATTCTATTTTAATTTTCTGAAATCAAATTTAATCATTGTCCAGTCTTTTTAGTATATAGGATTCCTAATATGTTGCAAAGAGTAATACTAGAGAGGATATGTTCTTCAGGAATGGATTTCAGCCTCACAAGAAGAATCTGGTGAGCCAGGCGTGGTGGTGCATGCTTGTAATCCCAGTACTTGGGAGGCTGAGACTGGAGGATCCGGGTTCGCGGCCAGCCTCAGCTACTTAGTGAGGCCCTCCACAACTTAGTGAGACCTGTTTCAAAATAAAGAATAAAAAATAGGACTGGGGGTATAGCTCAAAGGTAGAATGCCCCTGAGTTCAATCCCTAGTACCGCAAGAAAAAAGAAGAAGAAGAAGAAGAATCTGGTGAGGAATCCAGAAATATTTCCCTGGCAGAAAAGAAGGAAAATTGCGCCGGGCGCGGTGGCGCACGCTTGTAATCCCAGCATTTGGGAGGCTGAGACCGGAGGATCCGGGTTCGCGGCCAGCCTCAGCTACCTAGTGAGGCACTCCGCAACTTAGTGAGACTCGGTTTCAAAATAAAGAATAAAAAATAGGGCTGGGGGTGTAGCTCGGAGGTAGAATGCTCCTGAGTTCAATCCCCAGTACCGCAAAAAAAAAGAAGACACACACACACACACACACACACACACACACACACACACACACACCTGCACCCTTTGAGATGCATTGTTTCTCTTTCTCAAAGTAGTAGTGATACATGATAATTTTAGCTGTGGTTTTTAGGGATAGGGAATTATGTTATTGCCACCACTGAAACGTTCATGTCTAGAATTATTTAAATTAAGGACTCTTTTTTTTTTTTTTTTTTTTTTTTTGCTGTACTGGGGATTGAACTCAGGGGCATTCTACCTCCGAGCTATACCCCCAGCCCTATTTTTTATTCTTTATTTTGAAACAGGGTCTCACTAAGTTGCGGAGTGCCTCACTAGGTAGCTGAGGCTGGCCGCGAACCCGGATCCTCCTGTCTCAGCCTCCCGAATGCTGGGATTACAAGCGTGCGCCACCACGCCCGGCTAAGGACTCTGTTTTTAATGTAAGGTGAGTCTAATTGTTGTAACCAGAGAAGTCAAATGACAGAGAACCTGTAGTTTCTAAGGAAAACCTCTGCATTCGAATTTTTTTTTCCAGGAGTATACTAAAAATGACTATGGCATGTGTGTTTACTTGTAGGGACTGGTAACATCTGAACCTACCAAACCAAGCAGGCCAACTCTTACACCATTGCTACCACATTTTACCACAGAGGAATGCTACTATACATGGATTCCAGGCAGACTAAAAAGAAAAAGAGCTGATTAGACCTCAGACTATGACTACACACTGAACGGGATGACGGCCACAGCTGCAGTGGAGACACCAAAAATGGAGAAGAGTGCCTCCAAGGAAGAGAAGCAGCAGCCTAAGCAGGACAACACGGAGCAGGGCAATGCAGATTCTGAAGAGTGGATGAGCTCGGAGAGTGAGCCCGAACAGATGAGCCTTAAGAGCAGCAGCAACAACAGCTGCCAATCTGGAGATGGTCAGCTAAAGAAAAAAGAGATGTCCTCCAAGCCACACCGCCAGCTCTGTCGATCTCCCTGCTTGGACCGCCCAAGCTTTTCCCAGAGCAGCATTTTGCAGGATGGTAAGCTTGACCTGGAGAAGGAATACCAAGCCAAGATGGACTTTGCTCTAAAGCTGGGCTATGCTGAAGAACAGATTCAATCAGTGCTGAATAAACTGGGCCCAGAATCCCTTATTAATGATGTGTTGGCAGAGCTTGTCAGACTTGGGAACAAAGGTGACTCAGAAGGGCAAGTCAACTTGAGTCTGTTAGTGCCCCGTGGGCCCAGCTCCAGAGAGATTGCAAGCCCTGAATTGTCTCTTGAAGATGAAATAGACAGCAGTGACAATCTGAGGCCAATTGTCATTGATGGAAGTAATGTGGCAATGAGGTAAGCCTGGTATATTTTTTCTTCCTTTTAAAAAATTGTCCTGAGCTCAGAAATTGTATTCCTTTGCAAAGCACTTCAAGAAGTCCTTAGTTGCTGTCTGGTTCTTGTATCCCTTTAGTCAGACAGAGGCTACAATGATGCTGCCCTTGCCTTTTCTCTCTCCTTTAAAATGGTTGCCAATTTCATTTCAGGGTTTTGTTTTGTTTTGGTACTGCAGATCAAACCCAGAGGTGCTTTACCACTGAGCTACATCCTCAGCCCTTTTTATTTTTATTTTGATACAGGGTCTCGCTAAGTTTCTGATCCTGGCCTCAAACCTGTACTCCTCCTGTCTTGCCTATGAAGTACTAGGATTACAGGTGTGCACCACCACACCCAGCTATGTTTTCAAGTGTTTTGAAGACAGCTTAGACATCAGTAATGTTTCAGAGGAGACCTAACTAAATGGCTAGGAGACCCAACCATTTAGCTTGTGGGGTCTGCTGTCCCATCTCTGCTTGGTTAGACTGAAAATGCTGCTTTCATAATGTCATGTGGAGGCTTATTTAGAAATTTTCAGTAACTCCCAACTATTCTACCAAGTTTGGATCCCTTTATCTGTCTTCAAGGCTCTTTATGATCTGGTCTTTTCCTCCTCCCATTTGATGACATCTGTAATACTTACTACATTTATATCATTCTCTTTAATGGTCTCCATGTAAATTGTGCTGATTTATATACCCACTATCTATGTTCATTTCCCAAACTAAAAGTGACCTCCTTCTTACCTTCATATCCTTGAAGATGCACCATCTCCACAAAGACCTTTCTAGTTTTTCTGAGTCGAATAACTGTCTCTGAGCTTCAGTTACTGTGGACCAGAATAAGTAGTAGGAGATACAGTGGCAGAAGCAAGAAGCTAGAGTGTAAGAAAGAAGCCATAAGCCAAAGAATGTGGGAGGCCTCTGGAAGCTGAGGAGGCAAGGAAACATTCTCCTCTGAAGCCTGCAGAAGGATTGCAGCCCTGTCAAGACCATGATTTTAGACTTCTAACCTCTTAATCTCTAAGAAAATAAATTGGGCCAGGTGCAGTGGTGCACACCTGTAATCCCAGTACCTGGAGGGGCTGAGACAGGAGGATCACATGTTTGCAGCCTGCCTCAGTAACTTAGGGAGACCCTTAGCAACTTAGTGAGGCTCTGTTTCAAAATAAAAAATAAAAAGAACTGGGGGTGCAGCTTAGAGCTATAGAACCCCTGGGTTCAATCTCCAATATCAAAGAAAAATTTTAATGGTGTTATTTAAAGCCACTAAACATGGTAATTTGTTACAGCAGCAACGGAAGACTGAAATAGTACCTATAGTGCCTTCATACTTTATTCTATACTTTCTCATGATTTTTTTTATTTCATGCCAGAGAAACCTTAGGAATCCCTTCTTCTATTTCCTAAGTGAATTGTCATCCAGCCTTGACTTAGAAATGCCCAGTGGTCAGGAGCCTGCTTTCTATCAAGTCCACCTTTGCTTGAAAAATTCACTTGGACCATAAGAAATAAGGACAAAGTAAAATGCCTTAGTCTAGAAAGTTTTAAATTATTTTATCCCGTTGTATTGAGGGTAAGAACCTTGCTTTATGCCTCCCTTATTTTCCCTACAGCACTAGGCCCAATATTGGGACCTCCTACAGAGACAGAAAGAAGCAGGGATGTGAGTAAGTCTTAAGAACCATTCCATTAGCCAGGTGCAATAGTGCACACCTGTAATCCTAGTACTTGGGAGGTTGAGACAAGAGGATCACAGGTTCAAATTCATCCTCAGAAAATTAGCAAGGCCCTCAGCAACTTAGTAAGACCCTATTTCAAAATTAAAAATAAAGAGCCGGGCGTGGTGGCACACACCTGTAATCCCAGTACTTGGGAGAGTGAGACAGGAGGATCACAATTTTGAGGCCAGTCTCAGCAAGTAGTGAAACTTTCATTAACCTAGCAAGGCCCTATTCCCAAATAAAAATACAATAGGGTCAGGGGTGTAGCTCAGAAGTAGAATGCCCCTGGGTTCAATCCCCAGTGTAATAAATAAATAAATAAATAAATAAATAAATAAATAAATAAATAAATAAATAAATAAATAAATGGCTGGGGTTGTAGCTCAGAGGTAGAATGCCCCTGGGTTCAATCCCTAGTAGTAAAAAGAGCCATTCCATTGCTATATACAGGAGTTGCTTGGCAGGACATGTGGAAGTCCATTTTAGTATATAGTCCTCACAACAACTTTGTCTCGATGAGAAAGCAGAAACACATCAAGTCTACATGACCTCTCTGAGCTTACATAGCTAGTAAGTAGCAAAGTTAGGACTATAAATCTGGCTTCAGATGGATGAAAGAAACTAAGATTTATGAATACCTGTTCTATGCTAGATGTTTTTGTATATGTAATTTAATCCTCACTGAAAACCCACAGAACAAACTAATTATTATCAGTTTTGCAGGAAAGGAGACTCAGGTATCACAGAGATTAAATAATGATCCAGGGTTACAAAGGTAATAAAGAACAAAGCTTGGATTAAGACCTGAAACTGATTCTGATCATCTTTTGACAATATCATGCAGTATTATGTGGATATAAATATTATTAAGAATATTTGGCGGTAATTTAGTGAGATCTTTTTTTCAAAATAAGAAAACAAAAAGGGCTGTGGGTGTAGCTCAGAGGTAGAATGCCCCTGGGTTCAATCCCCAGGACCCCCTCCCCCAAATATTTGGCATCTCTGCTAGTAGTAGATAATACATTTACAGATTTCTGGATTTTTTTGTGTGTATGGTACTGGGGATTGAACCCAGGGGCATTCTACCTCTGAGCTACACTACTAGCCCTATTTTTTATTCTTTATTTTGAAACCGGGTCTCATTAAGTTGTAGAGTGCCTCATTGAGGCCCTGTGATCCTCCTGTCTCGGCCTCCCAAATACTGGGATTACAAGCATGCACTACCACACCCAGCTCAGATTTCTGATTTTGAATGTTGTAAATCATGATGGCATCATCACAAGTGTGTAAAGCAGGCAAAACATCATCCCTGTTTTAATGAGGGGAAACCAGAAGTATAGTAACAAGAAAGTCAGACGACCTGAATACAACACTATAGCATTCAGAATGATGCAGTGGGTCAATGAAAAGCAGAGGATGGCCGGGTGTGATGGCACACGCCTATAATCTCAGTGCTTGGGAGGCTGAAACAGGAGGATCACAAGTTTGAGGACAGCCTCAGCAACTTAATGAGGCCCTCTGCAACTTAGTGAGACTCTGTTTCAAAATAAAAAATAAAAATAGCGCGTGGGGGTGTAGCTCCGAGGTAGAATGCCCTTGGGTTCAATCCCCAGTAACACACACACACACACACACACACACACACACACACACACACACACAGCAGAGGATGACTTCTGTGTCCAAAAAGACAAAAGTATCTCTGTTCTCCTAATAAGATACAGTGATTCTAGAGAAGAAGGGGTATAGGATCTGCCCAACTCAATCTCTCACCAGAACACGATAGATTGAATCCGATCTTCCCTGACAAAAGGGTTTTGCATTTGCAAGTTGGAGATGAGAAGTACCCAAGACTTCCTTAGGGACTTTTTTTTTTCTTTTGCCATACTGGGGACTGAACTCAGGGGCATTCTACCTCCGAGCTATACCCCCAACCCTATTTTATATTCTTTATTTTGAAACAGGGTCTCACTAAGTTGTGGAGTGCCTCACTAGGTAGCTGAGGCTGACCGCGCAGGAACCCGGATCCTACAGTCTCAGCCTCCCAAATGCTGGGATTACAAGAGTGCGCCACCACACCCGGCTTCCTTAGGGATTTTGACTTCATTGTGATATAAGATTTTCCTTGCCTATGGACTTCTGTTCAAGGATTTCTGAGAATGAAGGACACTCTATAGTACTTTTGTTTTGGGAAGAATAACAAATAGATAAATTACTCAGGTAATTAGTTTTAACATACCTAATCTGTATCAGTAGCAAATTATCATTCTGACGGGAAGATGAACTCTTGTTCTAAATCCTTTTATGTGTTGCTTTGCTAATTTTAGCAAATTAAAATTTTAACATATTAAAATAGTACATAGTGGACCACATGATTTTTCTAATTGTCCACTATGAGCTGGGTGTGGTTGTATATGTCTATAAATCCCAGCAATTCAGAGGCTGAGGCAGGAGGATCATAAATTCAAGGCCAGCCTGAGCAACCTAGCAAGACACTATCTCAAAAAAAAAAAAGTTTAAAGGGCCAAGGATATAGCTCAATGGCAAAGCACGTCCTGGGTTCTATCCCCAGTAGCACACACACAAAAAAGAGCCATCAGTGTCCTTGCTAGTGTCTTGTCCTATCTGACCAGGTAAGTTACAAATGAGTCCCATTTATTTTGCAATCACATTTCCATCACATGGTCATAGTTCAGTACTATAATCTACTTATGAATTTGTTTTTGTTATTGTTATTCATCTAAATTTCTTTTTTCCCAATCAGCTAGCTGTAACTTTACCATGAGATTGGTATTTCTTAGACAAGCTACATATTAACATCTGTTGTTCCTCAGCATGTTGGATAAGCTTGTGTTAAATTACGATGCTTTGTTTGCTAATGATGGCATTTGTTTAACATTTGCAGTAGTGGTGTACCTGTGATTCACATACTGTGAATATGCTAAGATATATGCTAAGATCCTAAGGGCTATATTCATTCTGAGTGTTGTCTCCTTTGGGAGGAAAAATCCATTTCATAGGAATTTGAATTTGAAATGTAAATGCCACCATATTCTTTGTTAAGTCTGAGAAAAAGCTCAAACATTTGAACTCTACTAAAAAAATTGCAGAGGAAGAGACCAGCATCCCATCTGCTATGCAAAATCTTGGTTGATAACCTGGATCATGATATGAATCTAAGTCTGTTTACAGGAAAATGCAAGCTGTAGTGTCATTAAGATACTCTGTGAGCCAGGTAGGGTGGTGCATACCTGTAATCTCAGTACTTGGGAGGCTGAAACAGGAGAATCACAGGTTCGAGGATAGCCTCAGCAACATAGAGAGACTGTCAGCAACCTAGCAAGATCCCGTTTCAAAAAAATAAAAATAAAAAGAGCTGGAGGTGTAGCTTGGAGGTAAAAGGCTCCTGAGTTCAATCCCCAGTACCACAAAAAAGGTACTCTGTGACTTGTAAGACTTTCTGGATTGCAAAATGACATTTTATAAGTTTGGGTAAAACCAGGTAATCTTGCAAGCCTTACTTTATTTTCTTTCTTTCTTTTGTGTGTGTGTGTGTGTGTATGTGTGTATGTGTGGTACTGAGGACTGAACCCAGGGGTGTTCTACCACTGTGCTACAAACCCAGCCCTTTTTACTTTTTATTTTGAAACAGGGTCTAAGTTACCACACTTTGACCTTGAACTTGTGATCCTCCTGCCTCAACCTCCCAAGTACTGGGATTATAGGCTTGGGCAGCCTTCCTCTTTTATTTTTGATATTGGGGGTTGAACCCAGGGGCTTTCTACCTCAGCCCTTTTTATTTTTAAACAAGGTCTTGCTAAATTGTTGAGCCTGGCCTTGAACCTGCAATCACCTTGTCTCAGCCTCCCAAGTACTGGGATTACAAGCATGCACCACCATACCTAGCCCTTCTTTTTCAATTTATTCTTTCCTTTATTGTTTATTGGCCACCGAACTTTACACACAAGACTTTTCTGTAGGTCTTCATTACCACCTTGAAAAATGTTAAAAGTTCCTTATGATTTCTTACTGAGCAGTTCATGGTGTGCCTCATAGAATGTTCCAATGGCATAACTAATATATTTTTACTGGGATGCTAAAAGTATATTACATTTTTTTCAACACAATTCTCAGTATGTTGATAAATTAATATTAAAGGGGCTGGAAATATATAGCTCAGTGAGTAGAGTGTTTGCCTAGCATGCAGCAGGCTCTGGGTTCGATCCCCAACACCAGCAAAAAAGAAAATAAATTGATATCAAGCCTGGGCATTGTGGCACACACTTGTAGTAATCCCAGTACTTGGGAGGCTGAGACAGGAGGAGTGCAGGTTCAAGACTAGCTTCAGCATCTTACAAAACCCTCAGCAACTTAGCAAGACCCTGTTTCAAAATAAAAACTAAAAGCCAGGTGTGGTGGTGCATGCTTGTAATCCCAGTACGTGGGAGGCTGAGACAGGAGGATCCAGGTTCGAAGCCAGCCTCAGCTACTTAGTGAGGCCCTCCACAACTTAGTGAGACCCTGTTTCAAAATAAAGAATAAAAGTAGGGCTGGGGATATAGCTCGGAGATAGAATGCCCCTAGGTTCAATCCCCAGTACCACAAAAAAAAATTAAATTAAATAAAAACTAAAAAGGGCAGGGGATAATTCTCAGAGGTAAAACACTGTTGGGTTCAATCCTCCGTAGCAAAAGAAAAGAAAAAAGTTGATATCAGAATACAAATGCATCAAAATATTAGCAACGTTTGTTTCTGGATGATATAAAAAGAGTTGGAACTTAGGAGATTTCTTTATATTTTATGTATTCCCCACATTTTATGTAATAGGCATATATACTATATACATATATATTTGTAATGATGAAAATATTTTTAAACGAAAAATTTGGCAGTGTAAATATAAAGTTGGATTGTAAAACAGAAGATATTTTCTTACATTTATTTCAGGACCTAAACTGTGTTTAGGACAAGGCCACACTTTATAGCACTGAAGAGGCAAATGAAATTAAATTCCATCCCCTTCCTCTGAATGACTCTTCTAATAATAATTCTGGTGATTTTCCCAAGTTCTGTTATGCACTTCTCTTCCCTTCTTCTTCCCCTTCCTCCTTCCCTCCCTCCTTCCCTCCCTTCCTCCCTTCCTTCCTTCCTCCAGTTGAACCCAGAGGCTCTCTACCACTGAGCTATACCTCAGCCCTTTTTATTTTGAAACAAGGTCTCGCTGAAGTACAGCATGTTGGCCTCAAACCTGCCATCCTCTTTTCTCAGCCTCTCAAATACAGAGATCACTGGTATGCACCACTGAGCCATTCTTTTTTTTTTTTTTTTTTTTTAAGCAGGATCTAGCTAAATTACTGCTCCCTGGGCTCAAATCTGCAATCCTCCTGCTTCAGCCTCCCAAGTAACTGTAATTACAGGCATGTTTCCCCTCCCCAGGCTCCTCTTGTTATTCTTGATATTTGCCATCACCTGTAGATATCTTCCCTACCTGCCTGTTTCATTCTGAGTTCATCGAATATTAACCATATAAGTACTGTGGGGCTTGCTCATTGTTCAATTTTTAGAAGCAATCAGTGTTATCTGTCTCTAAAGCTACCTCGGAGTGTATTGGCAGTTAAATGTACTTTCCATTTTTATTCTTAAGTGGTTTCAACATTGAGTAGAGTTAGTGTAATTGCTCTGTGGTACTCACTGGGAACCTTTAAACATGATTAGAGTATGCTTGGAAATGTTAACAAAGGCATTTAATAAAATTTGCAGTGTGCCTCAAGAGTAATAAGATAGTAGGAAGTCTGGAAGTGCATGTATTGATGAGGCCCCTGAGATTACATATGAATTAACCCGAGGGAACAATAGGCATGATTGGAACTAATTTCTGTTGTAGTTGAGTGAAAGTGCCAGTGAGAAAGTGAGGAATCTAAAGTGAGAAGATCCATCACATTGTCTTTTGTTTTGATGTGTGTGTGTGTGTGTGTGTGTGTGTGTGTGTGTGTGTGTGTGTGTGTATGTGTCTGTCTGTCTGTCTGTCTGTCTGTCTAGAGTATTGGGTATTGAACCTTGGGGCATTCTACCTCCGAGCTACACCCTCAGCCCTTCTTCTATTTTTTTTTTTTTGTTGTTGTTGTTTTGAAACAGAGTCTCACTAAGTTACAGCATACTGGCCTCAAACCTGCAAACCTCCTGTCTCAGCCTCCCAAATACTGGGATTATAGGCATGTACCAGTATGTCTGGCATGGTCTCTTAATTAGCTACTAACTAGTAACTGTAACTGCAGCAATATCCAATTGATTGTAATAGAATGTGTGCTTGTATGCCAATTTCTTTTGCTGTCCGAGCTGTTTAATTAACTATAATTTGGTGTCATTTCTGTACATATCAGAGCACCAAACACTATGCTAAAGGATCACAATTTTCACAGCCAAACTAGGCACAAATCTGATACACAATTTTTGAGTTTTGAAGGTAAGGGCAATAAATACTATGTATCTTTTCCCAATTTTTCTGCTTATTTTCTCTTTTCCAATTTTTGTTTCAAATTAATTGTTTGCCTTTTTAAATCTGCAATGTCTATTTCTGTAATTGAGATATAATTTCTTCTATTGTTACATCATGTTCTGATTATAAAAGAAATTTTTGATTTTGAAGGAAATTTCAGAATTAGAAGAAAATAATCACTAATAACCCTCACACAAAATAACCATTTTATTAATATTTTATGTATATGTTTGTAGTACTTTTTTGTGGTACTGGGGATGGACCCAGAGGCCTTTTACCTGTGGGCTACACCCCCAGACCTATTTTATATTCTATTTGGAAACAGGGTCTCACTAAGTTTCTGAGAACCTCACTAAGTCACTGAGACTAGCTTCGAACCTGCGATCCTCCTCTTTCAGCCTCCCAAATACTGGGATTACAAGCATGCACCACCATGCCTGGCTATTTATAGTATTTTTATAAGCTCAGACAAATCTTTTTTTTTTTTACAAAACTAGGGTTACAAACTGAGTACTGTAGCACTTATCTAACATCTCAGCTACTTGGTGAGCTAAGACAAGAGCAACCCTTGAGCCCAGGAGTTTGAGGGCTGCATGAGCAACATAGCAAGACTCCATCTCAAAATAATATTAGGATTACATTACATGTATAGTTATATGTATAACATAACCCTAATGCCATTTATCCTTCTTTTTCCTTTTAAAAGTGTTGTATGAGCCGGGCGTGATGGCACACGCTTGTAATCCCAGCGTTTGGGAGGCTGAGACCGGAGGATCCGGGTTTGCGGCCAGCCTCAGCTACTTAGTAAGGCACTCTGCAACTTAGTGAGACCCTGTTTCAAAATAAAGAATAAAAAAAATAGGGCTGGGGGTATAGCTCAGAGGTAGAATGCCTCTGAGTTCAACCCCCAGTACTGAAAAAAATAAATAAAATAAAAGTGTTTTATGAGCACTTTGATATTTTAACTTTTACAATAATTGTATCTAATTAAATGGATATATGTGATAAGCATTTTTCTGCACCATTTATTTATGTCTTTTTTGCTGTCAATTTTATTTTTTAAGCTTAATATGTGAGCTTAAGTCTCATCTCCATGTAAGCTTTAGCTAAACTTCTGATAAAACCTCTTCTTTCTTTCATTTTTTGTGAATATCTGAATCTTTGAAAACAGGTAACAGTAAGCAGGACATGGTGGCACACGCCTGAAATCCTAATACTTGGGAGACTGAGACAGGAATGAGGCCCTCAGCAACTTAAGGGGATCCTGTTTAAAAATAGAAAATAAAAAGGGCTGGGGGTGTAGCTCAGATATAGAACCCCAGTACCTCTTCTACACACACACACACACACACACACACACAGAAACAGGTAGCAGTAGAAATAGAGAATGAAATTAATAAGAAATAGTTACCACAGCTGCTATAGGTTGAGAATTATTATTAACTATCTATATCCTTGAGTAGAGTTTGTAATAATGGCAATATTTATAACAACTGAGTAAAAAAGAGTTTGATTTGCTCTTTTAAAAATACATTCTTTGAGCAGGGTGTGGTGGTGCATACCTGTAATCTCAGTACATGGGAGGCTAAAACAGGAGGATTATAAGTTCGAGGCCAGCCTCAGCAACTTGGTGAGACCTTCAGCAACTTAGCAAGACCCCTGTTTCATAATAAAAAGGGTTGGTCAGGCATGGTGGTGCACACCTCTAATCTCAGTACTTGGGAGGCTGAGACAGGAGGATCGCAGGTTCAAGGCCAGCCTCAGCAACTTCAGAAGACCCTGTTTCAAAAATAAAAAAGGGCTGGGGTATAGCTCGGAGGTAGAAATCCCCTAGGTTCAATCCTGAATTCTACTGCTGCTGCTGCTGCTGCTGCTGCTACTACTACTACTACTACTACTACTACTAATAATAATAATAATAATAATAATAATAATAATAATAATAATAATAAATTAAAAGGGCTGGGGGTATAGTTTAGAGGTAGAGTGATCCTGTATTTGATCCCTACACAAGAAAACATTCTTTTGCATCATCAAGAAGGAAAATATTGCCAGGTGGTGCATACCTGTAATCCCAACAATTTATCAAGGCTCTCAACAATTTAGCGAGACCCTTTTTCCAAATAAAAAATAAAATAGGTCTGGGGTGTAGATGGGAGGTAGAATGCCCCTGGGGTCCATCCCAATACCATAAAAAAAGAAAGAAAATGATTATTTTTAATGCCTTGCTTCTAAGAAAAAGCCTGTTTGATCCTCACCCCCATCCATTTTAATCCTCTTGTCTCTTATTCTCTCTAAAGCCACGGGAATAAAGAAGAATTCTCCTGCCGAGGAATACAACTTGCTGTGGATTGGTTTCTAGATAAAGGCCATAAGGATATCACTGTATTTGTGCCTGCATGGAGAAAGGAGCAATCCCGCCCTGATGCACCAATTACAGGTATTATTTCAAATCAGGCATTTCCTGTCTTTTAGAGGTAAAGCTAGTGAGAGTTTGGAGAGCTTGATGGCCCCAACTTTGGTAATCATTTTTCTAACTTGTTAAGCATACTTAAAATATCTTAAGTATATTTTCCTCTTTTTTAGAATTTTATTGATGCTATGTAATTATACATCATAGCGAGATTCAAAATGGTACAACTTACAATACATATAAAACCATCACCATTCTTGTGGCACATGCTAGTTAAATAGAGACAGTTTCCGTTCAGCAAAGGATAAAGCACATAGCTGAAAAAAGTGTGCTTCTCTATTGATTATAGACTTTAAACTACAGGGAGATGAATCTGGTTACGAACATGAATGAATTTTCCAAGAATCTAAAGAAACTATGTTAGACAGTTGATTTCATTCCCTACCAGAGAAGTGATTGTGGGGTTTGCAAATTGGGGAATGGAATAGAGAAATATAAGTCCCAAGACACAACCAATTTTTCCATGAGGCACAACAGGCCCAGATCCTCGGGCTGGTGATACTTTTAAAGTCCCACAAAAATGTTATTTCATTTTCACATCAGAAAGAAAACTTGAATATGTAATAATATACCTAGCTATATTATATTTGACTTCATAGAATGTAGTTTCACGAGTGCTGACAGTCCACAAAAGTCATGATGTGGTCCTCCTAATGGCAGTAAGAGTCACTACATTCATTTATAACCATATATGTCGTACATGCTATTTACAGCATTTGTCCTCTGAGTATTAGCTCTTGCCTGATGTGCCTAATGAGAAAGCCCAATGAATGGCTGTTTGAGCTGTGTTTGCAGCTATCTGCCATCTGCTGAACAGGCTTCCAAGCCTCAGGCTGAGAGTAGATCCTGGCCCTGCTCCAGCCCAACCTAATTGCTCCAGCAATTAGGAGGCCAAAGTCAGTACTCAAATGCTATAGCCTGATTTCCTACCTTAGCTTTGGCCATGGGAATAAGGTTTTATTTTCCTCCTGACAGACACATCTTCAAATACTGCTATGGTTTCAACAGCCAAAAAGCTGGTACTGGGGATGGGCATATAACTCAGTGGTAGAACATTTGCCTAGGATATACTAATCCCTGGGCTCAATCCCAGCACTGCCAAAAAAAAAAAAAAAAAAAAAAACTGGGACTTCAAAGGGCAAAATGCCAAGAGCCAGGTGTGGTGACACATGCCTGTAATTGTATTCCCAGTACTTGTGAGGCTAAGACAGGAGGATCACAGATTCAAGGCCAGCCTTGGCAATTTAGTGAGGCCCTCAGCAACTTAGCAAGACCCTATTTCAAAACAAAAATAAAGCCGGGCGTGGTGGCGCATGCTTGTAATCCCAGCATTCGGGAGGCTGAGACCTGAGGATCCAGGTTCGCGGCCAGCCTCAGCTACCTAGTGAGGCACTCTGCAACTTAGTGAGACTCGGTTTCAAAATAAAGAATAAAAAATAGGGCTGGGGGTGTAGCTCGGAGGTAGAATGCCCCTGAGTTCAATCCCCAGTACCGCAAAAAAAACAAAAACAAAAATAAGAGGTCTAGGAGTATAACTCAGAGGCAGAACACCCCTGGGTTCAATCCTCAGTACCATGAAAAAAAAAAAGAATGCTAAGATATTTCTGGGTGCATACCTATAATCCCAGTACTTGGGAGGCTGAGACAGGACGATCACAGGTTCAAGGCCAGCCTCAGTAACTCAGTGAAAACCTATTTCAAAATAAAAAAGGCCTGGAGTGTAGCTCAGCAGTAGAGCACCCCTGAGTTCGATCTCTAGTAACACACACACACACACACACACACACACACACACACACACAAGAATGCTAGAATGTTACTTTTCACTCTTCATGGTATCTTTAAAATGTTAGATGTGGTTAAATATAGTTCCTTCTTTTTATCAAAAAGAAAACTGAAGTTTGAAGGAGAAGGTGACTTGTATAAGGTCACAAACCAATTTGATGTCATAGCTTGTAGTAGAGCCCACTTGCTCTCTAGGGACAAATAATATATTCATCTAGTACTAATTTTTATATTTGTAAAATGGGGGTAATGCTGTTAATTTTCAAAGATGATTTCTACTCTCTGGTATATAATCATATTTTGACAGATCAAGATATTTTACGTAAACTGGAGAAGGAAAAGATTCTTGTCTTCACACCATCCCGAAGGGTCCAGGGCAGAAGGGTTGTCTGCTACGATGACCGGTTCATTGTCAAATTGGCATTTGATTCTGATGGCATCATTGTGTCCAATGATAACTACCGAGACCTTCAAGTGGAAAAGCCAGAATGGAAGAAGTTTATAGAGGAACGATTGCTGATGTATTCTTTTGTGAATGACAAGTGCGTTTCTTTCCAGTAGGCTCTGAATAGCCTATATATAAGTTACCATTAGAAACAGATTTAATTTCACTTTAATAAACATTTAATAAACACTTACTGTGTACCATATATTATGCTGGCTGCCATGGAGATAAAAGACAGATAAGAAATAGGGCTCACTCCCAGTGGGCCCCAAGTGTTGTAGAAAATAGTGAAATAAACCACAGTGTCTTGTGATAAGTATTTAACTTTTTTTAAAAAATTGCTTTGTCAGCTGGTGCAGTGGCACATACCTGTAATCACAGTACTTGGGAGGCTGAGATGGGAAGATTGTAGTTTCAAGGCCAACCTCAGCCACTTAGTGGGACCCTGTTTCAAACTTTAAAAAAAAATGCTGGTGTGGTGGTGCACACCTGTAAGACTAGTAATTGGGAGGCTGAGACATGAGGGTTGTAGGTTTGAGGCTAGCATCTGCAATTTAATGAAACCCTGTTTTAAAATAAAAAATAAATAAATAAAAGGGCTGGAGGTATAGCTCAGAGGTAAAATACCCCTGGGTTTAATCCCCAGTACCAATTAATTAATTAATAGAACTAGGGATTTAGCTCAGTGGTAGAATGCCCCCTGGGTCCCATTCCTAGTACTGCAAAAAATAAAATAAATTGCTTTGTCCATGTGAAGTGATAAGAAAAGGCCTCTTAGAGGAGATGGCATTTGAAATTAAGTTTACAGAATAAAAAGGGTTGTTGGTTATGCTATGTGATAGAGACATTATGAATAAAGTTATGAAGTTGTGAACATGGGTAGCATGTAGGGGGAAGCCACAGACATGCCAGTATGGCTGGAGCATGTAGCCCATGGAAGAATGATACACAGGAAAAGTCATGCTTTCTATGTAATCAAGTTAAAACAAAGGAAATAAATGCTGGATTAGCAGAAGGTAGATTTGAAACAGGATGGGCAATTAGAATGCTGCCACAACAGTATAGGCAAGAGGTAATGAAGTTCTGAACTCCTGGGAAGAGGTAATAGGGACAGAAGAAAGACATTCATCCTTTACTTGCTTGCTTTCAGGTTTATGCCTCCAGATGATCCTTTAGGACGCCATGGGCCAAGCCTTGAAAATTTCTTAAGAAAGAGACCCGTTGTTCCTGAGCATAAGAAGCAACCATGTCCTTATGGTGAGTACCTATGTGCAGAACCAAATTCTGTACCAAAGGAAACATAATGACTCTATGAATACTTTTCCTTTCCAGATTTCCCATTCAAATGGGAAATCCTGGATTGTCCACTTTCTGTGAGTTAAAGTTTGTGTCATTGTGTATTCTCAGTCATGTGTTTAAAGAAAATTCTTAGAATCTGCATGAGGAAAGGTAACTAGAATTGAAGGAAATATTTAGTTGCCACCTGTTAACACATGTGCTCTAGCCGCCTAAGTCCTGAGGGAAGTTACTGGGAGCAGGGAAATGCAGAAAACCCACCTGGCCTATGGAAGCAGAAAAGGCAATGCCAAACTGGGTTTGGCCCCAAGAAGAACATGTCTCTCAGGCAGGTGACTGTACCCTCTGTCAACTAGTAAAATCCTGTTCTTCTGATCTGTGCTTTCCAGTTGCCTCCAAACTTCATTTTCATTTGTTTCTTATAGTTTTCTACAGTATATTTGTGCTCTTACCCAAGTCCCTCCAATACAAAGTCTGTGAGCCTAACGGTGCAACATGGCTCCTTGGTCCAAGACTATTTGGGATATTTTCTCTTTTTGCATAGTCACCTGTTTTTGGGTTTTTTTTGGGGGGGATATCCTCAATATTTAAGTCACAGAGTATTACCCTGTTCATTATCTCATTTCATCTTTACAATGATCCTATAATATAGATATAATTACAAATCTTGTTCACAGAAGAAGAAAAAGAGGCTCAGAAAATAAAGTCACAAGCCAGGCACAGTGACACACACCTGTAATCCCAGTACTTGAGAGGCTGAGACAGGAGGATTGCAGGTTCGAGGACAGCTTCAGCAATATAGAGAGGCCCATAACAATTTAGTGAGACCCTGTTTCAAAAATTAAAAAGGGCTGGGGGTTTGCTCACTGGTAGAATGCCTATGAGTTCAATCCCCAGTACCAAAGAAAGAAAGGAGGCCATTCAACCACTCAGCTCTTAGCTTTTCCTCTGCAATTTCTTCCCCAGCATTTTGTTTCCTCTCTCTCCTCTTCACAGTGTGTGATGCCTCCTTGGTGTTGTCTGTCTTTCATCTTTGTGGACAGTTAATTCTCTGCCTTGACCCCAAACGGTATTATCCTAACCCGAGTGACCAGATTGTTACAACCATTTCTGGCATAGAGGGTTGCACCACTGTGAGAGAGAGTCTTACCCCAAGGCATTATTTTTCAGGCAAAAAATGCACCTACGGCCACAAGTGCAAATACTACCATCCAGAGCGGGCCAACCAACCCCAGCGTTCGGTGGCTGATGAGCTCCGCATCAGTGCCAAACTGTCCACAGTGAAAACCATGAGCGAAGGCACCCTGGCCAAGTGTGGCACGGGGGTGTCTAGTGCCAAAGGTGAGATGACCTCAGAGGTCAAACGTGTGGCCCCCAAGCGCCAATCGGATCCCAGCATCCGGTCTGTGGCTGTGGAGCCTGAGGAATGGCTGTCCATTGCCCGTAAGCCTGAGGCCAGCTCTGTTCCCTCGCTTGTGACCGCCCTAAGTGTCCCCACCATCCCACCCCCCAAAAGCCATGCAGTGGGTGCACTCAACACCCGTTCGGCCAGCAGCCCCGTGCCAGGATCCTCCCATTTCCCCCACCAGAAGGCCTCACTGGAGCACATGGCCAGCATGCAGTATCCCCCTATCCTGGTCACCAACAGCCATGGGACCCCTATTAACTATGCCGAGCAATACCCAAAGTTTGAATCCATGGGGGACCATGGCTACTATTCAATGTTAGGCGACTTCTCCAAACTGAATATCAACAGTATACATAATCGAGAGTACTATATGGCCGAAGCGGACCTGGGGGTGTATGCTCGGAATCCCAACCTCTGTCCCGACAGCCGCATGAGCCATACCAGGAACGACAACTATTCCTCTTACAACAACCTGTACTTGGCTGTAGCCGATGCCCATCCTGAAGGCAATTTGAAGCTGCACCGCTCAGCATCTCAGAACCGTCTTCAGCCTTTTTCTCATGGTTACCATGAAGCCTTAACGAGGGTGCAGAGCTATGGCCCAGAGGATTCCAAGCAAGCCTCCCACAAGCAGTCAGTGCCCCACTTAGCTCTGCACAGCCAGCACCCAACAACTGGAGCACGCTCCAGCTGTCCCGGAGACTACCCTATGCCTCCAAATATCCATCCCGGGACAGCTTCCCAGCCAGGCCGCGCCCTGGTGATGACTCGGATGGACAGCATTTCCGATTCCCGCCTCTATGAGAGCAACCCCATGAGGCAAAGACGCCCTCCTCTGTGCCGGGAACAGCATGCCAGCTGGGACCCGCTGCCCTGTGCCAGCGACTCCTATGGCTACCACTCCTATCCCTTAAGTAACAGCCTCATGCAACCGTGTTATGAGCCAGTCATGGTACGGAGCGTGCCTGAAAAGATGGAGCAGCTTTGGAGGAATCCTTGGGTGGGAATGTGCAATGATTCCAGGGAGCATATGATCCCAGAGCACCAATATCAGACCTACAAGAACCTCTGCAATATCTTCCCTTCAAACATCGTTCTCGCAGTGATGGAGAAGAATCCCCACACAGTAGATGCTCAGCAACTGGCAGCCTTGATTGTTGCCAAGCTTAGGGCTGCACGTTGACATGCCATGGGACTGACTTACGCCTTTCCACAGATATGAATATTAATCCTAATCCTAACAATACACCAACACTATGGTTATAGTAACTAATAATTTGCATTGCGCTTTAAAGGCTACAGAGTGTTTACATCACGTGAGCACATAACAGCCCCGTGAGGTAGGTCTTACACATCCTATTCTATAGAGAAGGCAGCTGAAGCTCAGCAAATTTAAGTGACCTGCCAAGGTCATGCTGCTAGCAAATGACCAAGTCAAGACATAACCAAGTCCTCTGACTCCAAGTCTCACGCCCTTTTGCACCGCAACATGCAGGTAATAGAGGACAAAACCCCAGGGGAGAAGCTAAAATGCAAGAAACCCCAAGGGATTCCATTACCAGTGTTTTCTAAGTCACACACTCTATTACAAAGTATGGATAATATATCTGATTTAGAGAGCAAACACATCAAGATCAGATTGTATGTTGTATTAACCATTTAGGTTTTTTTTTAATAGGGATATTTAAAGCTAAAGTTAAACATATACTTTACTGCATGGATATCTGATTATTCAATATCTTTATTAACCAAGCTATAGGGTCACATTGAATCTTCTAGAGCTATATTTGAACCCTATCATTAGCAATGCTACTGCATGTATGAATGTATATATTTAGTTTGAGATTTGTGTGTGTATCTCTAGTATAACTTTTTGTATAGTGTTAATGAGAAGGTAGGCACTCCACAGTCCTTAGTCTACAGTTGTATAGATCATAAATTTGACTTGATGATTTTATGTCACATTTCAGTTTCAACAAGATTTGAAAGTGAAATCACATGCCAATATTTGAACATTACTTTCTTAGGCACCAGAGTGAACCAACTCCATTTCCTTTGCACTTTTTACTTGCCAATGTTTATTAACAGTTCCTAGCTTCCAAGTCTCTTCACCTCAGCAAATCAGGGGTCATGTTGCAGCCTTCTGCAGAGTTGCTGTTGGAGAAACTCAAGTTCCACACATGGTATGTGTGTGCTACACGAGCACAGAAGAGTCTCACCAGGACCGAGGGACTTACAACTGGAGTTCACTCCCCTTTTCCTCGAGAGATGGCCATACCCACATGGCATTAAACAATGGATACAAAAGCTTCATGCAAGGAGCAACTTAATGGATGCTTTTGGGACTTCCGACCTATATAGTACGGAAGACAGTGCGTGGCCATGTAACCCACTATCTCCTGCTGTCCACCCTTTGGGCAATAAGGTCAATCATTGGTGGAGCAGTATTTCTTTAGGAAAAAAACCCAGGGGATTTTCTAGGTGGAAAAAGGCAGCTTCCAAAAGGCAATGCTGCATCTCTGCTACTTAGCTGGCTCAGTTATGCACTTCAGATCCACACAAAGGGGATTGCTGTTAGATACTTTGTTGCACTGCTAAAGATGACTTCTGGGTTGGGTGGCACCATTTGCGCAATTTGTATCTTGCTCAGGGTGGGAAACTTTGTAGCTTAATGCCTCTAAAGAGGTGTTTATTGGTTTTTTTAAGCTGCACTAAATGAACCCCCTTTTTGAATCCATTGTATATTTCAACATTTTGAACCAAGACCAGCTCACTATTTCTTGAGCTAGAAATTGCTAACTTCTATGGTCGTTTTTTTCATGAAAGTTAAGAAGGCCTGGCTTTGGCCTTTGTCTCTTCATGAGAAGGTGTGACACTGCCTATAAATGTTTCTTACTGTGAAACACTCCGAATGTGAGGCTGTAGTCAGGGTTGTTTCTGGTGGTTTGATAATGGCTTGCATGCTGCTTTCTGGCTTTCTGTCTCTGTCCAAGTTGATCAATCCTGCACCTTAACCAATGTTTCTCTTCACTTAACCACAACTTCACATTCATCTCCTGCCCCCTAACTTCCCTAGCCCCCAGCATTCTGATAATGTGTAAAAGTATTTTCTATCAGGTAGGTCCACAGAGAATAACAGTTACCACTGCAAAGCTTGTTATTTCACCCAAACACCACTTCATACCTTCCACTTCTCGGACCTTCTAAATCTGCCCCATGTCTAAATCAGGGTATTCGACAATCTCAGATCACTCTACTGCCTTCATGTTGGTTAGTTCATCTTTCTCCCCCAATCGCCCATGGCACTGCAGTATCCACTGGCTGCACAATTTACAGGGAAGCACAAGATTAGTCTTGTCAGCTGCAATTCATCTCAAACATGTTCACGTTTAATACTCAAAAATAATTATAAGCTACTCCCAAAACAGTAAATATTTTTAAGGTAGCCTATGTATTTATTTCCTAAAAATGATTATCATTCTTCTCTTCTCATAAAAATGTCTATGAACCAAAGTGGCTAGGAGCAATGCCTCAAATAACCAGAAATGACCTTTTGTTGATACAAATTGTATCTCTTTTTTTCCTGATTGTATAGAAACAAATGTACAAAACTCATATTAAACTAGGTTTGGTACTGAATTTTCACCATGTCTGTGGCACCATGTGTCACAGGGAAGTAGCCCAAGGGTCGTGAGGGAGCGTTTATTTACAAAGGGCAGTAGTAGTTTATAGACAGACAATTTTGCAAGGCCTCTTTGTTATTAGGTGCACAGCTATTGTGTGTACAATTTCAAGCATTCAATTGCATAAGATATCTCTAGCCTATTTGAGTTAATATGTCCTTGCAAAAGGGATTTTGTGCAAAAAGTGTCAGTGTTAGTAAATCTGCAAGAATCTATAATGGAATTGCATGACTATGAATGCACAAATCCAGCTTGATTCTTAGTTATTAGAGTAACATTTTCTTATACTGAAGTCTGTGTACTTCTTGACTTTTCCACTTTAACTGTAATTATAAAATAGTAAATAACAAAGCTTAGTTATTAGGTTTTCTTTATACTGAGGTTTGTGTACTTCTTAACTTTTCCATTTTGTCTGTAATTATAAAACAGCAAATAACAAAAGAGCATTGGGATCCCCTCAGCTCCCTTGATAATAAAAACAAGCTTCCTTCACGGGGCCAAGCGTGTGTCCTTCAGGATACTTACCTCCAAGCACTTAGCAGGGGTTACTGCACAGCGTTTTGTGTGGTTTTCATGAAGCAGTATATTTTGCAAGAGGTGCTTTGTAATTTTAATTCTTTCACTGATTTTTCTGACCTCATAGCAAGTCTGTGCCTGTTCAGGCCTTAGATTTTGTAGATTTTGTGACCTTTTTTCTTTTTGTGACTTTGTTATTACCGTTTTCATTTCAACCTAAAGGAGAAATGTGATCCTGGAGTGGCATGGTCAATCCAGGGTACCCTTTCTGTAAGACAGATCAAAGGAAAAGGAGCCTTTTCAAAGGTACCATTGAACCACTGCACTCTCTCTTAAGGTGCCAAGTATGGAAGAGAGAATAACAGATATGACCGATGCCTTATGGAAATGGCCTACAAATCTTTTCTTCTTCTAAGTAATGAAACACAGCATGGTTTTCTCCCCTCCCTCTTCCCACTTCCTGCTAGTTTCTAGAATACTTCTCTAAGATTCATTTTTTTCTATTTTGGAATAAATTGTCTTTATACAGTAATTCAATCATCAATATCCATTAACCTTTGTCACTGAGTTTTCTTCTAACATGGAAGAGTTCATTTTGAGAGGCGCTCAAGTTACCTACCATTCTATCTATGCTGTAAGTATGGGACTTTGTACAAATGCCTTTTTTAAGGGCAAACAATTTCAATACACTTTGTTTTACTCTGTGAGCCAGGTCTGGAAACGCACAGGGAAAGTAATGCCGAGCTGTCCAAAGAGCCCTGCTCAGGTCTCCTCCTAACCCTTCTTTGCCTTCCCCCAGTTTGCTTCTCCTCAGGTCTGACGCTGAGGAATGCATAGTCTTCAACCGAAACGGCACTACAGTTAGTTCTCATTGGAAACCAAACCAGTATATTTCTGGAACCTGCTTGTCGAAAGTAGTCAATGCCTTTGTAAAGACTCAGCATATTCAATATCTATTGTATTGTAGCTAGCTATACACATAGGCAGATTGACTATTTTTAGTCCTGGTTTGTGTATCATTGAGCTATAGTAGTTTGCTTTATCCATTTGTGGGATGAAACAATACTGTTTTATGGTTGTAAACTTTTATAAAACCTCTTTGGGTTTCTTGTTTGACCCAAACATAATGTAAGTCTCAATGACAAAATACACAAAGCCAACCAGAGTTGAGTGAATATATATCCCTTTCCCAGTTTTGTCCACCCCTATAATGCATGTGCAATGCTTTGTAATATGTTCTCACTAGCATGAATGTGCTATGACTACTTCATGAGGTTTTTTTGTTTTACTTATAACCGTGTTGGAAAATGCTGTATCATTGGCAACAATGAACTGTAACCACACTTATTTACTGCATAAACTATTTGTCTACTAACCACTAAGGACTCTTTCTTTAAGAATATCAACAACACCACACACACACACACACACACACACACACACACACTCCCTCACCTTCTCCAGGTTGCTCCTAAAACATTAAATGTCTGTCTTTGTGACTTGCATCTTGAGATACATTATACCTTTGGGAGAGATCCCTACTCCTAAATGAATTCTTCTGAATTTTACCATAGTAAGCTTCTGCCCTCTAATTTCTGAAGACTAACACAGCTCCTAGACTAACACTAGACTAAATGCTAGTTAAACTGGTGCTTCCTGCAAGGTAGGGCTGGCTTCCTCTGGTGGGTCAAATCCAGGTGGCAGGCTCAACCGAAATTCATTTCTGTACACAGCCTAAAGTTTCTCCCCAAATAGCCTCAGGGCCACAGAGACATCATCCATGGAGTCTTAGCCAGAGTATCAGAAGGGATACATCACCCTACACTGCACTCAAGAAGAGCACAGCTGCATCTGCCATTTCGGGTCATTGTGCAGGAAATGAGGTTCCAAGAGCACTGAAGAGATTTTTCCAATGCCGAACAGAATTAAGAACAAATGGCAGGACTGGAAGACTGAGCTCACAACTCCCAGGCCAATAAGCCCTTAATCACAGTGTTGTCCACTCTTCCTTTTGGCCTACCTAGTGCCTCCTACTCAACACTCAACTTACTCCAGGCCAGTCTCATTCTACTCAGAGGTGGCCATGGCAACACAGCCCAACTCTGGGGGGCCTATGGAAGGGACTTGTCATCAATTTGCAAATCTGTCTGTGTACAGTACTGGGGACTGAACCCAGGGGCACTCAACCTCCAAGCTACACCCCCAGCCCTATTTTTTATTTTGAAGCTGGGCATGATGGTGCACACTTGTAATCCTAGTACTTAGGAGGCTGAGACAGGAGGATCACAGGTTCAAAGCCAGCCTCAGCAACATATCAAGGCTCTCAGAAAGCTAGTGAGACCCTGTTTCTAAATAAAGAAATAAAATTGGGCTGGGGTCATTCATAGCTTGGAGGTAGAATGCCTCTAGGTTCAATCTCTAGTACCAAAAATAAATAAATAAATATATATTTTTTAATTTTGAAACAGGGTCTGCTAAGTTCCCCAGGCTAGCCTCAAACCTGTGATCCTCTTGTCCTAGCCTCCCACGTACTGGGATTACAGGTGTGTGCCACCCTACCCAGTAAGAATCTTTTTTAATTATCTTCTATGAAACTAAGAATTCCCACCTCTCCCCAACCTTTTCCTTTTCTGCTTGTTGCTGCATCCTCTCACAGGCATAGTATATCAAGTTCTTACTGACTACCAAATAGGACCTGGCCTATACGGAGCTAGAACAGGAAGAAAACAGTTCCTGTCTTGGGGAACTTTGGCAGGGGAAGGAAGTACAGTCAGAGAATAAATTAAGACATTTAAATTTCCTTGCCAGGTGCAGTGGCACACACCTGTAATCCCAGTACTTGGGAGGTTAAGACAGGAGGATTACAGGTTTAAGGACAGCCTCAGCAACTTAGCAAGACCCTATTTCAAAATAAAATAGGGCTGTGGGTATAGCTTGGAGGTAGAGTGCCCTTGGGTTTGATCCCCAGCACCACTCCACCAAACACACACACGTGTGCATACACACACAAAATCTTATGTAGGACCCCAATATGTACACAATAAATAAACTCATGGCTGCTGTGGTGAAGTAGAGAGGAACTTTAAGCCCTTGCCATCATCTGCGCAGACACCTGTAGAAATCCCTTAAAGTACCCTGGTGCGGTGGTATGCGCCTATATATATATTCCCAGGACTTGGGAAGCTGAGACAAGAGGATTGCAGATTTAGGGCCAGCCTCAGCAACATAGTAAGACCATTTCAAAATTAAAAAATATAAAATAAAAAAGGCTTGGGGTGTTGCTTGGAAATAGAATGCCACTGAATTCAATCCCCAGTACCAAGAGAAAAAAAAAAAAAGAAATCCCTTAAGGCACTTAGCAGAGGCATGAGCTTATCACTGGGTAGCTCTTTCCTTCCTAATCAGGCTGAGGGCTGACTGCACGGTTTATTCATCTCTATTCCTTGGCAGCAAGGGGCTAACGGAAGACAGGCACCCTGAGGTAAGGAGAGCATGGCTAAAGAGATGGTATGACCACAGAGAAGGGGTTTGGGGCCAATACCTAAGACATTTCTCCAGCTCCAACCCCTACTGCAGAGAAGCCTTTCTTTGTCTCTCTCTTTTCTAGCCAAAAGGAAAGGAATGACAAAGAAAGGCTTTTCTCTGGTTTTTAACTGTTTGGTGCTCAGTGAGGACAGGTGAGGAGATAAGCAGGAAAATGTGGGTCTTCTTCCCACTGTCAGGGAAGCTCTAGGCACTTTTTCCCCCCTCCCCACCACTTCACCCTACCCAACACACACCTCAGCCTCCATGGCTAGCAACGCCTCTCTTCTGAGGCCTGATGCTTCCTAGTAACCTGACCCTGTACTAAAGCTGAAAATGCAAAAATGAACTGAGGAGCTAAGGGGAGGTAGAGGGACAGCAATCTGGGCCAGTGGGCCCATGAGGCCTCAGAACCCAGCTCCCTAAGCCAAGTGTGTGGCACACACCTGTAATCCCAGTACTTGGGAGGCTGAGACAGGAGGAAGGAAGATTCGAGGCCAGTCTCAACAACTTAGTCAAACCCTGTTTCAAAATAAAATAGGGCTGGGGTGTGACTGGGGGGAGAATGCCCCTGGGTTCAATCCCTAGTAACAAACAAAAAAGAAGAACTCAGCTCCAGCTCAAAGCCCTGTTATCCCCCTACCTTCCCTGAAACCCCATGGGAAAGGGAGAACTATGCTGGTCTGCTGCAGCACACACTCCCTTATCTCATGAACACTGAAAACTACAGTTGCCTGTTTATTGTTTTTCAAAACAAAAGAAAAAAAAACATTTAAAATTCCATGGTGGTGGAAAGCTGGGTTGATGCGGCCGATCCGGGCTGTCCCCCAGGTTGGACCATGGAACACCAGGTATCCTTTGGGGCAGGCTGTTCACCGGGCAGGGGTGGATGAATACTTGCATGGAGGCAGGCATCAGAAGAGCTGCAGGCCACTTTTGAGCCCATGCAGCTGCCCCTGGCTCCAGAGAAGGCCTTCAAAGTCGCCGTTGCTGTTGCTGCAGTTACTGCTGCCAATACCACAGGTTAGGCTCAGTGTGCTGCGGAGAGAATGGGGTCAGTCAGGCGGGAGGTTGTGGGGGGCTGCAGGGACTCAACAGGTGCATGTAGATAAGGACCACCCTCCTGCCTGGCTTTGTACAGAAGAGACCAGAGCAAATCCAAGAAGCAGTTTCGGGTGGGTCCAGGGTGGGGGTTTCTGCTCCCCGCAGTCAAGGGATGGAGGGAGGGTTTTCAACTTAAGTACTACACAGCCCTGCATAGAAACCGGATGAAAGCCCAGAAACCAGTTGGAAACCCAGTGGAGCTGTTGGGTTAAGGTAAGGGAGGGAGTCCTCAAACCACTCCACCCCCAAGAAGATACTCAATGTGACTGCCTAACAGGGCCTCCTTCCAAGGGCGGAGAGCTTAGGGTCCAGAAGACTCTGAGTGGACCCCTCCCACATCTCCTAGGTGAATAAGGGGTCCCAGGCCAGGCTGGGGCTGTGGTGCTAGGCCCAGCTCCCACCCCACAATCACAAAACTGCTTGAGGGAGACAAATGCCCGGGCTCAGAACATTCTTGCTTCCCCTGTTCCTGCAGGTCAGGTCAAAGGTCCTTCCAGGTGGATGAGGTGACAGCTGAGAGCAAAGCCATCATCCTTCCCCTTAGGCAGATCCATGGTTATACTACTGCAACTGAAAAAACCCTTAGAGGTGATCTAGTTCCATCCTGCCCATCACCCACAGTTTTACAAGACAAGGAAACTGAGGTCCAGAGATGAGAAAGGACTTGCCCAAGGTCACCCAGCCAAGTGAAGGGTGGAGCTGACAGGGAGGGGTGTGTGCAGGAGTGAATTAGCTTCCTTTATTGATTTAACAGCTCCACCCACCTACACTTCACCTTGAAACCCTGGTGCAGTGCACAGGGAGCCTGCCTCACCTAGGGCAAGTGAGGACTAAAGGGAGAAGGAGAAGGGGCCTCCCAGACACATGAACCCACTTCCAACTGGCACCCCAACTACCTCGCTTCTCCAAGAGGCCTACTGTCCCCTCACCTCAGAGTCCACGGCACTGTCTTGGGCCTGGCCTGCTTCTGAGGCCCCTGGATTCTAGAGGCCTCTCCTATAATTCCCAGGTGAAGAGGGACTCATCTCCCAGGGAGCAGACAACCAGCACACGAATGGACTCTCTATTTCAGGGCCCACAGTCTGTCTCTGGTACTCACAAGATTCTACCGGTCACAATGGCCCAGCGTTCCGGAATGGGCTATGGATGGGCTTCTTTGTGTTACCAGCATAGCCCCTCACAAGGGTTGCTTGGTTCCTGGCTCCCTGATGACCCCAAGGCTCCCACGCCTGTGATTCAAAGGCGAGTTTCGAGGGGAAGCATGGAGCCCTGCATAGGCCTTAATACCAAGGTGCCTGGACAGTGTGGGGAGGCCTACTGAGTGCTCTGCACCTCTGGACAAATCCCTTCCCATTCCTGGGCCTCAGTTTCCTCCTCAGGAACAAAAGGGAGCTGGATTAGAGCATCTGTTCTTGACCTTTCACAAATAGTGGACCCTTTCAGGAATCCACCCAAAGCTACAGACCATTCTCCTCCAAAACTCACGCACACATGCGCACGGACGAACACATACACACACGCGCACACACATCCACCTGCGCAAATGAACTGGGCCAGTCTGCAAGGTGTGCAAACTTGCCATAACTACCTCACTGGCTCCCTATGCTAGGGACAGGGAGTCCTGGCGAGGGCCCAGCCACCTGCCCACCCACTTTGTCTCCTCTCCCCGCCACAGGTGGCAGACAAAGAGGGTGAGGAATCCTGCTGCCACCACCACTCACCCGGTCTTGCGCGTTGGGCCTTCCAGCCTCTGCTCTAGCACCGGCTGGTCCAAAAGATACATAGTGTCATAACTCTCCAGCATGAGCTCTGCTGGATCCTCAGTCTGACCTGGCATCCGACCTATAGGGAATGTTTCCCACCGCACATCCTCTGTGGAGCAAAGAGGTGAAAGACTGGGCTGAGGAGCTGGTGTGCAGGGCCCCCGACCTGTCCATCCACACTACCTAACCCACTCAGTACGGACTCTCTGCATAACCCCAGCCTCACCCCTCTCTGTACCACTTCTCATGAGTGCCTCTCCCATTCTTGGTGCTACATCACACATTTTTTTCCTCAATACTGGGCACTGAATGCAGGGGTGCTTTACCAATGAATTGCACCTCCAGCCCTGTCTGAAACAGGGTCTCACTAAGTTGCCAAGGCTGGCCTTGAACTTTCGATCCTCTTGCCTTAGGCTCTTGAATTGCTAGCATCACAGGCGTGGCACCTGGCCACCAGAGACTCCTTATGGTCCTTCCCTCTATGTATTTACACACACACACACCAGCATACAGTTACAAACACTTTTGTTTCTCTACTCTTCTCCCACCTTCTCAGGCACGTTGCCACGCAAGCAGACATCCTCTTCATGCCTCCATGTCTCACTAACACAACCTCACCATTTCCATCATGGAGGTCCCAGAGTTCCCATAGCAGGCCCTCTCCAAATCCACAGATACGTCAGACTAACCAAACAATCTAGGTTTCCTACACGTCTATACCAACCCTCATGATGGATAGGAATGTCGGATCTTCCCTTAGTGTCCTTGCCTGGAGAGATGCACATCCTCTGCCCCCACCTCAGAGGTAACAGGCGCCCGTGCCCCATGCAAGGTCTTATTGCTCCCAGATGCACACACAAAACATCCTTTCTCCAGGGAAGGGCAAGCTCCCACACCCCACTCGCCACACAGAAGCGTGTGTGTGTGCCAAGCCCTCAATTTAATGGGCGTCCCATTTCACTCCTTGACAACTCACATTCACAGGCACACAAGCCAGAAATGGTCATGCTCGTATCACCCCCCACATGTACACACACACTGAAAAAATGATGGCAAGGAGAGGCAAAGACCTCACACCCAAACTTTTCCTAGTTCACACCCACAGCCTCCCCCGACACAAAATGCACACACACAGATACTCTACTTTAGTATGGACCATGACAGGCACCCTTTTTTGTCTTATCACATCTACACCCCACACACATTGTGTATGTGTGTGTGTGGGGGGGATACTGGGGATTGAACCCAGGGGCACTCAACAATATCTAGATGGCTGTCTCATTGCCTGTTCCCATACCACTCAGTATGCCCTCATCTCTCATTGCTGCCATACTCCCCCTCATACAGAAACCCCTTGGTCCTCATGGGTCCCAGTGACCCCACCTCCTCTTTGAATGCATGCATACACAGCTATACTACAACCCACTTCATGGTGACTTCATTCAACTTTTCTCTCTTACACACACACTCTTCTACCTGTGCCAGTGCTCTCCTTTTAGCTATTTACAAAGACCCCCAAATACAACCTTCCTTGCACTATAAGATTTCTCTGTCACTGTGTATGGTTTATCCAGCAGGCAGAAACACATACATATATAGACACTAATGTGCTCACCCATCCCTAGCACTCCTACTTAGGACCTTTATGCCCCAGCCTTTCCATACCTGTCCACATGAGGGGGAAGGCTGCACCTCTCCCCGTGAGCTCATTCCCTTCCTTCTCCTGGTTTATCTCACTCACCACCGTGCCGACCTTCCAGCACAGCCGTGCCCAACTGCTTTCCCTCCCCCTCAGGCTTTAGCGTGCAGGCTAAGCCCTGCCTCCAGCATGTGCACATTGCAATGCGTCCACAGACATACCAGACTGTTCTGTCACTCCTTCTGGGTCTGCCTGCATTGGGGTTCCTGCTCCTCAACATAAATGAGGATACTCAAAAGACTACCCTCAGCCAGGTGCAGTGGCACATGCCTGTAATCCTAGAAGGTTGAGGCAGGAAGATTGCAGGTTTGAGGACAGCCTCAGCAACATAGCAAGATTCTATTCCAAAATAAAAAATAAAATAGAGCTGGGGGTGTAGCTCAGAGGTAGAACCCCCCAGGGTTCAGTCCCAGAGGGGACACACACACACACACACACACACACACAAAGACTACCGTCAGTGCAGCAAATTCATGTTCCCTATCTTCCCTCACCAATCCTCCCTGTACTCCCCCAGGACTATGAACTTGTACAAACACCTAAAATCCATGCCACTCATTTTCTCTTCTCATCTCACTTCGTTTCTCTAAATTAATGCCCTGGTTTCTTTTCTGATACACACAGCAAAATCCTGTCTCACCAGCCAACATCCATGTGTACATAGAAAGCCCTTTCTCACTGCACCTGAAAACATACAGAATCATATATAAACCCCAACTTGCTTTCTCCCACCTGTGTGTGTCCTTTTTTGTTTTTAATTTTAAACAGGGTCTTGCTAAGTTGCTGAGGTTGGCCTCGAAACTGCAATCCTGTTTTAGCCTCCCAAGTACTGAGATTAGAGGCGTGCACCACCTTGCCTGGCTCAATGCTCTATCTTGAGGAGGAGGGAAACCATTTGTCATCCATGTACCCAGCTGCCCCCCAGGCTTGCCCCACACTGGCTCCCTACTGCTACTTTCCACCTCTTCCCTAAAGTGAAGGAAAGTCTCAAGAGCCAGCCAAAGGGAAGAAATCAGTGAGGGGAGAAAATGGATATTAGGCTCCTTACCTGAACTAACTTGCCATGTGGAACCCTGTAAAGCGTCTATTTTGGGGGCTAGGAGCCTGGCATTCTGGACGGTAGGGGACTCCTGCATGTCGGAGAAAGGCCCCACCTCCATTCTATCTTCTTCATCGTCGTCCTCTTCATCATCATCGTCATCGTCATCTTCCTCATCGTCTTCTTTCCTCTCTTCCCCTTCCTCTTCCTCTTCCTCTTCCATGTTACCATCTTCCTCTTCCTCATCTTCTTCCTCCATCTGGTCTTGTGACACCTTTTTCTCCTCCTCCTCTTCTTGAATGAAATTATTAAGGATGCCCTGCTCCTCCTGCTGCTGGGCCTTTCCTTCAGACCCACAGTTGGAGCCAGCTGGTTTGAGGCCCCAGTACAGGCTGTCCAATGTGTATGGCAACTTCTCAATGGGAGCAGCCACTGAGCCCTCCTTTGCCTGGCTTTTTTCTCCATTCTGGGTATAAATGGAGCAGATGCGCAGCAGCTTCTCCTGTTCCCCATCCGGCAAGACCTGTCCCATGGCTTTGAAGACGCTGAGCAGAGGGAGGGATGGGGTACGAGAGATTCAAAATCTTGAGTCACTTCCTACCCTAACACTCCAGGGTTAGATCTTGGTCCCTGAGCTTCCACACCTGCCTCTGAAAGGCAGCACAGTAGAGCAGACAGAACATAGAAACAACAGCACTATGAAATCTGAACAGGCTCTGTGGTTATCTCTGTGCCTCACTTCCATTCTCAGTAAAATGAGGACAACAATGGCACCTAATTTCTAGGTTTCTTGGGAGAAGTAAAGAAGAGAGCTCACATAGAATGCCTGGCACAGTGCCTGGCACATAGTGGGCATGCAATAAATGATAGCTATTAGTCTGCACTGAAACACTACATAAATACAAACTAGCCAACAGGCCTGAAGGGCTGGAAATGAGAATGGCAGATCCCTCTCTCCTCTGGCCTGGCTGAGCAATCTGTTCTGAGCTCGCCGATATGCCTGCAAGTGTGCTTGGGTCCTTCTGAGTGGAACACAATGTGGGATCCCTTTACGGGAACAGCTACAGCCCAGCCTGGAATGGAGGAAAAGAAAAAAAAGCAGCAGTTGACAAGACAAAGCAGGATGTGGAAGGGAGGCCCAGTGAGCACCATAGAGCCACTGCAGGAGCTAGGAGGAGGCAGAGCGCATGAGGAGGGAGGAGAGACTGAGGGAGGGCCTCATCTGGAGGTGAGGCCAGGAGCACCAGACAAGAGCAAGCACACCGTGCCTCATGCGGTGAGTACCTGGCTGGAGGGGGCCGCCTGTGCTGAGGCGCTATGGGAGGAAGAGGAGGCTGGGGAGCGAGGTGTGCATGTAGGGGGCGGGGTCCCAGGTAAAGGTTACTGTTTCTGAAGATCACTATGGTTACCATGTGGAGGACAGCCACACAGGGCAGCCCAGAGGCAGGGAGGAGCCCGCTGGGACAGCTGGGGCCAGAGTTGGTGAGGGCTGACCTAGGGCACTGGCAGTGGAGATGGAGAGGAGCTATGGAGGACAAACAGACAGCGGGGCTTGGTGACCGATGGCAAGGGTCAGTTAGAGGAGAATTAAGATGATGACACTGTACACACAACAGACGGCGCAGACAACAAAACCACCGACAGACAGAGCCGCTGGGGAGGAAGAGGGCGAGCATACCCCGAGTGCAGCGTGGCACCACACAGGCACCCAGCCACTGGGGACACGAGGGCAGGGTGGGGGAGGGAGTGTCCCTCTAGGTGGATCAAGCATCAACTGCGTGGTTCATGGAGGGGCCACATGCCCAGCAGGCAGTTTTCCCTGTGCCCTGTACAGGGCCTCTGGTCTTTGGGGGCAGGGCTAGGGACGGGTGACTCCCTGGGAGACCCTCTCTAATTTCATATTCCAAGAGGACCCTGGTTCAAATTGAATTCATATCAGCTGATGTGGGGAAGCTCTTGAAACACTTCCAGCTTGTTAAGAGGAAAAGCCAGAGAGAAACTCGCTGCCCTCTTAGTGTGTTCCATTAGTGTGATTAATAATATTCCCAGGCACTCGGTACTGGCAAGAAGCCTCATCTCCACTGTTCATGACTACCCACCCACTATCTTCAGCTGTCTAGCCTGACCGCTAAGGTGCACGGGTGATAAGAATCTTAAAATACATCTCCTTCCTCGGGTATGCCTGGCCACAACTCGGGACTGAGAAGGTCACAGGTTCGGGCTGATGGAAAGAAGGTGGACTGTGGACTCACAGGACCTGGGCCCAGATCCCCGTCCCACTGTCCACAAACCATGTGACTGTTGGTAAATTCACTCCTTAGAGCCTCAATGTCTTATCCATTAAAGAATGGTATTCTACCTCCATCTCCCAAGATTGCTGTGTTAAATAACTACTCCAAAAAAACACAGCACCATGCCTGACACTTAATTGCCAATGGTATCTTTTATTTTTCCTCTAGGCAAAACAAAAGCCAAGTTCTGAATTCATCTAGTAACAGATACTTTGTACACTAGTGCAAACTCTCGGAACATCAGGGAAGAACATAGGACTAAGGATTCTGGCTCCAGCTCTGGCTTGTAACATAATACCTAGGCACTTCCCCTCTGATTCCCACTCTGTGTAATGGGGTGATTAGGACTAAATTCACTGATTATCTGAGAAAGGCAGGATCTGTGCATAAGGAATCGTACCCAAGTGAGCCGCTGTTACTGCTGGCATGTCACATCCCTCTGGTATGCGTGGGTTGGGAGATCTCTGTGGTCCAGACTTCTCCAAGACCAGCAGCTTCCATTCTGCAGGCACTTAGGATTGGAAAGTACCTTGAAGGCCACCTATCCAAACCTCTCCATGCTGCTCTTTTCACTCCCCCCACCCACCCTGGTACATACACATGCCATGTTCCTTCCGCACTTTGAAACTTTATTTCATTTCCCTCCCTGAATTGCTCAAATGTCTTCTCTGTGATGTTCTTCCTTACTCCTCCAAGCCATTTTGTTTCTCCTCCCAGTTTTCCTCCCATCCACATCACTTCTAGTCTAGACCCCAAACATCTGGCAGGGTGGCTGTTTGATTCAGTTCCATTTCCTGGAGGTCTTGACTTGACTTTGTCTACAAGGTCACAATTTTTAGCTTACAAACATTGCTGTGCCCCAAACACCATAAGGGTTCAAGAAAGACTTTTAGACTCAACAGCGGGATCAAGGGACTAAGAGGGTCTTGGCATCCAGTCTCCTACTTCATTCATTCCTCAGACACAGGTCAGCTCCCACCAACGATAGCACTGCTAGCAAGGAGACAGCAGAGCATGGTTCAGTTCAGTGACATTTACTGAGGCCGTTTGGTGCCTGGGTTTTTGTGATATGCTGGGGCAGAGAGCAAATATAGAGCCCTTGCTCTGGAAAAGCTTAGTCTGATAGAGGGAAGGAGACATTTGGGGAGTAGACATGGCAACACAAAATCTCAGATTTGAGAAGTGTTTGGGAGTCAACAGGACAGGGTAGATGGTGCCGCCACCAAGTGAGATAGGGAACAGAGGAGGAAGATCATTTTGGAGTTGGGCTGGGGAATAAGATGACCAACTGTTTTGGTCACACTAAGGCACCAATAGGCCAACCCAAGGAGAGATGCTCAGTGTGCAGTCCAGTACAGCGGGCAGAATTGTGAGGGAAAGGCCTGGGCCACATAAAGAGATTTGGGCCTCAGCTCTTCACAGGATTGGTAATGAGCACAGGCATTTCTAGGAGGGAGTGGGAACTGGTATCAATGTAGCAGACAGAGAAACTGACTGGAACCCACTGAATTTGCTCATTTGCTCAGTAGGTCAAGCAGCTTGGGGGCAAGCATCAAATTACAGTAGGTTGAGGAGCAAGAGGGCAGGGAGGAAAAGGAGACTGTTGAGTGAACACTACTCTTCTGAGATGGGAGGGGGAGGAGTGGTAAGCTGTGCTAACCCAACAGAGTGATGCAGAGTCAAAGCAGATTTTGCTCATGGTGTTATTGCTGGTGTTTTAAGATGAGAAAACCCTCAGGCACGTTCAGAAGTTGAGGAGCAAAGGCCAACAGAGCAAGGGAGAGGCTGGGGCGAGGCCCAGTGATGCTGGCAGAGGTGGCTCCTAAGCGCAGGCGGAGGAGCAGGCTTTGAGGACAGGCAAGGCCACCTCATCCTGAGATGGGCGAGGTTGACTGCAGCTGCAGATCAGTTCACGAGGGCTGGACCTCAGGTCGAGGGGGCCCTGCTGGAAGCCTCCATGCGCTCGAGGAAGCTAGGGTGAAATGGGAGAGGGGAAGGGGCTTGAGGTGAGCAGTAAAGGTTTAGAACAGTCAGGGAATGGGAGAAAAAGTAGTCAGAAAACAAGTGAAAGTTCAGACAAGCAGAACTGAGGCCTGGCCCGAGATTAAACATCATACCTCTGCAGTGGCAGCAATCCGCAGGGCTATGTGGTTTTCTCCAGCAGAGCTCAGCTACCCGGGCTGAGGAGCAGGGGAAGCAGAGTGGGGAGGATCAATCCCAGCTCGGGGGTTTGCAAGTCAGATACGGCCAAAGGATGGGTAGAGCTGAGGGTGCTGATGATGCGTGGCTGAAGTGATCAACCACAGACAGGATCGGGAGAAAGCAGGTTTAGGGAGTGAGGAGATGGAGGGATGGAGATCTGGCTGCAGGCAAAGAACAGGTGTCATGGGATGCAAGGGTGAGAACTTGAACAACAAGAGGTGATGGGCACCGAGTGGAATGTTGTGATGTCAGCTTTCAGAGGCGGAACAGCTCTGAGCGATGGAAATGGGGTGCTGAGTATAGTGGAGAATGAAAGTTGCTAGGGTTGAGGAGCTGCGGTGTCAGATGGGTCACCCAAATGAAACAGATATTGTTCCAGAAAGCAAGAAGAGGATCAGGTGCTGAAGGCTTCCATGAGAATGAGGGAAGTGGCTCGGGTTCAGGAAATGACATAGAAAAGGAAAGGGAAACAACCACAGGTATTTACAGGAACCAGTGCAATATTCAGTTTGACCACAGAACCCAGGGCAGATTGGGTAAAGGGAACTCGGAGGAGGTGTGGTTACCATGACAGGCATGGCCAGAATCAGAAAGTCTTTTGAACATCAGGCTAAGCAGCCTTTGTTTCACCAGGAAGGCAGTAGGGAACCACTGAAGGTTGTTGAGCAACTGTCAGAGGTATACTCTGGGAAGATTATTAATAAAAGACAACACTGGGCTTGGAGTCAGGAGACCTGGGTTCAATAATAAACAGCAGCTACCATTTATTGTGCACTTACTTTGTGCAGGCCACTGTGCTAAGCATTCTCACACTGGACTCAGTTTAGCCAGGTCATAAGCTGTACGATTTAAGCGAGAATACTCTACCCCTCCCCTCTCTGGACTCAGCCCTCCCATCTGTCAGTGGGAGGAGGACCGGGCTAGATGTCCTCAAAATGGCATTGCAATTCGACCATTTTAAGGCCTTGTGGCCCCGAGGCCTACAGTGCCTCACCCTCTTACCAGATGGAATTCAAGAGACTTACAGCTGAAGGAGCTGGGGACTGGCCCAGCAAGGTGAGCCCAAGCAGAACTCAACCACCTGGGGCCAGTCAAGGGAGGCGGCACAGCTGAACAGCCTCCAGCTCTTTCTGGCTTCCCACTGGCTTGCGGAAAATTGGCGCGCATTCCGTCCTAAGAGAGAAGAGAGGGCCTGAGGAGAAGAAACCAGTGTGCACCCCAACCTTTCACCTCGAGGAGTATGGCTTTGGCCCTCCCCAACCCCCAGATTCCCCACCCTAGACTTCCCAACTGCCCAAAGCATTTAGAGCACTTTGCCGCAGCCCAGTTTAGTTTGCTCTGAGAAGAAAAAGGAAGAGGGAGATTTATCCCCTGCTACCTGCAGGGCCCTCTTGGGCAAACCCACACCTTTAACAAGGGAGATATCTGCCTGGTGCTTTTCAGCAGAGCGCTGAGGACAGTGGCAGATGTGCCCGCCTGAGCTGCCTAAGGCCTTGGGACTAGGGCTAGTCTCCCTCACCAGTCTTGGTGTTGGCCACGATCAGTTCAACGGTCCATCTAAGGATGTAGGTGGGCCGGATCCCACTTTCCCCCAAGGCTGGCAGTTCAGAGAACATCCTCTCCAATAGGGCCTGTGTGAAGGTCTGGGAGTGCAGGCCCCGGAGCAGGGGCTGCCAGAACTGAGAGAACGGCTTTGGCACCAAGACGTCAATCAAGTTCGTGTTTTCTGGTTTGTGAGGGACACCATTGACGGAGGGGAGGGCAACGGGAATGAGAACAAGAAAGCAAGAAAGGGAAAGCACAAGAGCAAGGGAGAGCGAGAGAGACACACGCAGAGAGAGAGCAGACGCGCGCGAGCCCCGCCAACAACAAGAGTTGCCACCGCAGAACAGCAGGAAAGAGGAGAGCAGAACAGCAGGGAAAGAGAAACCAGTTAGTATCTGGCAACTGACAAATGACTCAAAACAGAGTACAAAAGAAACAGAACTCTGGTTCTAGCTTCAACTTTGTCAGTAACTCACTGTGTGACTTTGGATCAGTACCTTTCCCTTTCTGGACCTCAGTCTGACCATCTGTAACATGAGGATGTTGGACTAGATGACCTCACAAGGCCCTTCCAGTGCTGCTGTTCTAGCTGTCTAGCTAGTGGCTAAATCACAATTAACATGGTATAATGGTGTTAAGACTCCCCCAACCCTACCCATCCCACCCTACCCCACCCAACTCCAGGACACCTAAGGATAGTCCCATAATTGCATATGGGCCGGGCTACCTGATCCGCTCAGCCAGGAGGGCCGAGGGTCTTCCAGCCCACACCCAGGGCCCTCCAGCCCACGTCTCATGTTCCCTCCCAGGAAACACAGAACTCTAAGGCTGCAACAAGCGCCCAGGATCCTACCTTCATACTCTATTTGCAAAGCTGCCAACTGCTCAAATGTGGGGATGAGGAAGCCATCATCAAGAAAAGCATCCAGCACAGCATTCCTGGAACAAGAAGACACTAGTTTAAGCAGGCGCAGTGGTATACACCATTAGTCCCAGCAACTCAGGAGACTGAGGTGGGATGATCAGTTGAACCCAGGAGTTTGGGGCCAGCCTGGGCAAAATATCAAGACCCCATCTCAAAAACATAATAATAGCTGGGTATGGTGGCAGACATCTGTAATCCCAGTACATGAGAAGCTGAGACAGGAGGGTCATAGGTTCAAGGTCAGCCTCGGCAACTCAGCAAGACTCTGTTTCAAAATAAAAAGTGAGAGGGGCTAGGGTTGTAGCTTGGAGGCAGAATGCCCCTGCGTTCAATCCCCAGTACTACCAACTACAACTACTACTACTACTGATGATGATGATAATGAGCTGGGCATAGTGGCACATGCCTGCAATCCCAATTACTTAGGAGACTGAGGCAAGAAGATCACAAATTCAAGGTCAACCTGGGCAACTAAGAAAGACCCTTTTTCCAAATAAAATAGAAAAAGAGTAGGGAAGCCAGGAGTGGTGGCACACACTTGTAATTCCATTACTTGGGAGGCTGAGACAGGAGGATCGCAAGCTTAAGGCCTCAGTAACTTAGCAAGCCCCTGTTCAAAATAAAAAACTTTTAAAATAGGGTGGGGGTATAAATCAGAGGTAAAATGCCTCTGGGTTCAATCCCCAGTACCAAAAAACAAAAGGAAAGAAAAGGAAAGGGCGGGAGGCATAGTTCAGTGGGAGAGTGCTTGCCTCACATGTGCCAGGCCCCAGGTTCAATCTTCAGCACCACACAATGGAAACAAAAATTTCTAGGTCCTTTGCTGGGTGTAGTGGCACATGCCTATAATCCCAGAGACTCAGGAGGCTGAGGCTGAGGCTGAGGCTGAGGTAGGAGTACTTCAAGTTTGAGGCCAGCTTGGGCAACTTAGCAAGACCCTGTCTACAATAAAAAAGGGCTGGGAAGGTAGCTCAATGATTACAGTGCCCCTGGGTTTAATTCTCAGTAGCATAAAAATTAATTAATTAATTAAAGTAAAGCTACATATGGTGGCACTAATTTGGGAGGCTGAGACAGGAGGATGGCAGGTTCATGGCTAGTCTTCACATCTTAGCAACATTGTTTCAAAAATAAATAAATAAGAAGGGCTGGGATTGTGGCTCAGAGGTAGAAAACTTCCAGCATTTTAACTTTTTTTTTTTTTTGCGGTACTGGGGATTGAACTCAGGGGCGTTCTACCTTCGAGCTATACCCCCAGCCCTATTTTTTATTCTTTATTTTGAAACCAGGTCTCACTAAGTTGCGGAGTGCCTCACTAGGTAGCTGAGGCTGGCCGTGAACCCGGATCCTCAGGTCTCGGCCTCCCAAATGCTGGGATTACAAGTGTGCGCCACCACGTCCGGCTCTGGTTGCCTTCTTCTAGATCCTAAAAGTAGAAACCGTGGGGACAACCCCTGCCCCAAATATGATCCATCGGCGCGTGTGCACACGCGTGGGGGGGGGTACTGGGCACTGAACTCAGGGGTGCTGTGCTCTACCACTGAGCTACCTCCCCAGCCCTTCTTATTTCATTTTCCAGACACAGTCTAAGTTACCCAGGCTAGCCTCAAACTTTTGATCCTCCTGCCTCAGCCTCCCCAGTAACTGGGCATAGGCCTTCTTGCTAGGGACTCCAAGAACCCAGAACAAAATTAGAGTTGATATAGGCTAGAGAGGTAATCTTCCCATCCCCCACTAGCTCAAACCAAACACAGCAACAGTAAGCTGATTCCTCCAGTTTTGGCTTCCCAAGAGCCTTTCCCAGCTGACCAGGCCTAGAGCAGGGAAAAGAGCTCCCAAGGTGTCCCAATGCCTGGAGAATTGACACCACACTCAGATCCCTCCCCACAGCAGACTAGGCTTGAGGAAGAAATAGTTGTCTTTCCCTCCATCCCTCATCTCCTCAGGTCAGTACCCAAGAAGAACACTCAAAGCAGCTGACCAACTACCTGCTCAGCACTACCAGGCAGACAGCACTATACAGTGACAGTTTTCCCAGCTGTTGAGAGAACTCCTATCCACCCCTTTCCTGAAGGGTAGAGCCAAGAAGCCTAGAAACTGACAAAGCACATTTGGAACTAATCTTGCCCTGAAAATGAAAAGAAGACTCCGAGGCAATCTCAGCCTATGCTGCAGGTGTTCACTCTGCTCCCCCCCACCACCACCTACCCACACTCCGCTCCATCCCAGATTCCTTCCAACTCTCCCTAGCTAGGAAGGTCTAGCATTGCCTCCACAGACTCTTTGCGTGTGTGTGTGTGTGTGTGTGTGTATGTGTGTGTGTTTCTAGTGGAAAGTTACCCCAAACTCTTCTCAGCTGAATTTAGGTAGAATACCCCAAGAGCAAGGAAGGAGAGAGGAAAGAATAAATACATTCTCTTCTGGTTGAACTGAACACTATTTGGGTTGAGGGGAAAAGGCAAATCTAGGCACACTGACATATGCTTGAAATCCCAGTACTTGGGAGGCTAAGACAGGAGGATTGCAGGTTCGAGGCCAGTCTCAGGACTTTAGCGAGCCTGTTTCAAAATAAGAAATAAAAAGGGCTGGGGTTGCAACTCAGAAGTGGAATGCCACCTCAGTTCAATCCCCAATGCCACACATACAAAAAGGTTCATAGCCATAGCAACAGAGGAGGAACTTAGTCTCTAACAGCCAGGTCCTGAGAAGGTCCCTCCTTTGTCCCCCAAACCACAATTCCTCAAGGGATGTGGATACCCTCCAACAGTAGTTTGAAAGAATGGATTAGCAGTGCCTACCATCTATATTCCATTCAAACTGGAACAAGGCCTACACAGTGAAGTGTAAAGATCATGGGCTTTTCATACTTGCCAAGAACACCACATCCCACCTAACAGAGAGAAAGGAGGCTGGCCAAGGGGTAGATGACTAAAAATTCCTGCCTCTGGCCATTCTAGTAACTCATAGTAGGCAAGCCCCACCTGGTAGCTGGCAAAAGGCCAAGGGCAGGGGGTCACCTTGTGGAGGATTAGGATTACCCTGGGATTTCCTACAGTAGAGTTTAATAAGCTAGGACAAGGTAATATATTTCAATGAGGGTTGCCCTAGAGTAGGCAGCCCCTGGTTCCCTATGTACATACCTGTTCTCCTGTGTAATGTCCTTGAGTTCTGACAGGATGTTTTCTACACATGGGGAAAAGTTATTCCATGCCTTAATGGCCTGAGGTAAGTGCCTAAATTTCTCCAGCACCTGCCAGCAAAGAAGCTCCCCATCAGAAGGCTGGTTTGGTCAGGCAACCCAACCCAACCCTTCCAGGATCCCTTGCCATAGGACCTCAGGAATGCCCTTTGGGGAATAGAGCAAGGCATGCAGGGGTGGACCCATAATTCCCCCATTGGTCCTGCAACTAAAAATAACCTGACCCTCAAATGCCAGATTCTTTCCTCCTCCTTCCTTTTCCCTCCTCCAAATTCTCTGGGGCTCCCAATAAAATGATACCCCAAAACTGAGATGTCCAATGGGAGTATTTTGGTTGGAAATGGGCAGAGACCTTTGGGCCCAAAGGTGAGGAATTAGCGGGAAGCAAGAGGTTAAGAAAGGAAAGGAATCAGGAGACACAGATTTCCCGATTCTGTCATTGACTGTATATATATATATATATACCTTGGGTTTGTCCCTTCACTCATTCACAGCTTCAGTTTCATGTGTAAAAAGGAAGAGTTGAGCTAAACAGTTTCTGCGCTATATCCCTCCCTTCTAAAACAGCATCTCTCAGGCTCACCTCATCTAGGGAAGCTCTTGGGCCCCACTTGCTGGTCAGCTTCAGAACTGCAGGAGCATACAACTACCCATTCCCAGTTGTTCCCTACCACCTACAGGGCAGATTATCCACAAACTTCATCATCTGCTCCCTTCCATCGTTGTGAAGGATCATCCGATTGGACTCTGCTTCTCTTGTCTCCTTTCTAGTTCCCCCCTCTCTCTTTCCGAGAAGTTCCCTCATGCTTTGCCACTTTCAAATTCCTTCTCAAGACTTCTCAGGTAGCTGGCAAGAGGGAAGAAATGTCTAGGCCAGGTGAGAGCATGCCAGGTCAAGGGCACTTTCTTACCTTAAACTGCTCCTCTTCATATGATACCAGCAGTTCCCGGGTTCTTTCTGAAAACAGAACAGGGAACGATAGGGCACCACAGCTCCAGAGGAAATGCTGAGCCAGGGAAATAACCAGTGCAAACCCTGAGCCTGAGTCTTCGAGGCTCACAGGTCCCTCCCTCTTTGCCCCCAAGGATACCTACCGTACAACTCCTTATGTCTCTGAATCTTTTCCCAATGAGACTCCAACTCGTCCTTGCCTTTACTAGCTCCGTCAACCTTGCCACTGGACTCTACCCCTTTCCCATCTTGCTGAGTCTCAGGCTTCTGTTCTGCAGTCTCATCAACAACAATGTTCCTATCTTCTTCTTGGCATTCTTCCTCCATCTCCCCCCTGTCTTCCTCCAACTCCCAGGTGTCTCTGAGGCTATGCTCCAGTTGATGACACCAGAAGGTCTTCTGGAGCCAATCCAGGACAAAGTAGCAGCCTAGAAGAGGGGAGGAAGGAAAACAGTGCCACAGGACCAGCACAGGCAAGCAACTAGCAGGCCACCAGCCCTACTGGCCTCCAGTCCTCTCTTGTGAGCATAATGGGAAAAGCTTAGGTAAGAAGTTTGGCTCCAAGGCTCACATGTCACATGACCAGATTCAGCCCCTCTCATTCTGGGTTATCTCCCTGTTCTTTGATTTCTCCCATTCACTAGCACTTTTCCTAGAAAAAAAACCTAACACTAGACTTGGAGATGGAATGCCAAAACCAACAAGGAGTGATAAAGGGGAGAACTGGGACCCCACCCCACTAGCTAGTTACATGGCAGTGGTCAAGTCTCTTCCCTTTTCTAGACATCTTTCCCTGTTACAAGGGACAAGGTTAAAATGGGGGTTCTTAATTGGGATGAGACAGATGTCCAAATAACTCCTGGGTTCATAAAACTGTTGATGGCTCACAACTCTCAACTTACCCTTCCCACCCTTGCTAGGGTGAAGCTAATAAGGCATCACCTCAGGAGCAAAATGTAAGGGGAGGCCAAAAAGCTATAATTGAGGTATCAAAACAGGATGAGAAGTCAGACATGGTGACACACACTTGTAATCCCTCTACTTAGGAAGCTGAGACAGGAGGATTGCAGGTTCACAGCCAGCTTCAGGAACTTAGTGAGGCCCTCTGCAACTTAGTGAGACCCTGTTTCAAAACAAAGAATAAAATAGGGCTGGGGGGTATAGCTCAGAGGTAGAATGCCCCTAGGTTCTGGTTCTATCCCCAGTACCATCAAAATTAAAATTAAAAAAAAAAAACGGGATGAAAGCTGGGCATGGTGGTGTACACCTGTAACCCAGTACTTGGGAGGCTAAGACAGGAAGATCACAGGTTCACAGCCAGCTTCAAGAACTTAGTGAGGCCCTCTGCAACTTAATGAGACCCTATTTCAAAATGAAAGACTAAAATAGGGCTGGGAGTGTAGCTCAGAGGTAGAATGCCCCTGGGTTCCATCCCCAGTACCATGAAAATAAAAAATAAAAAATAAACAGGATGAGAGCTGGGCATGGTGGTGTACACCTGTAACCTAGTACTTGGGAAGCTGAGACAGGAGGATTGCAGGTTTGAGACCAGCCTCAGCAACTGAGCAAGACCCTCAGCAACGTAGGGAGACCCTGTTTCAAAATACAAAATAAAAAGCACCAGGGTGTAGCTGTGAGATAGAATGTCCTTGGCTTCATTTCCTATACCAAAAAAAGAAAAAGAAAAAAACAGGATAGGAACATCAGAACAGTATCCTGCCCGAATAAAAACAATCAGTGATACTAATTCTGTTTTTATTTTTTCGTATTTTATTCATCATAGTTTTTTCCACATTAAAATCCTATTTATCAGCCAGGCATGGTGGTGCATGCCTATATCCCTTGGGAGGCTGAGACTGGAGGATCACAGGTTCAAGGTGAGCCTCAGCAACTTAACGAGACCCTCAGCAATTTAGTGAGATCTTGTTTCAAAATTAAAAAAAAATAATAATCCAGGCATGGTGGCATATGCCTGTAATCCCTTGGAAGGCTGAGATAGGAGGATTGCAGGTTCATGATCAATTTATAGTGAGGCCCTCTGTAACTTAGGAAAAACCTATTTCAAAATAAAAAATAAAATAGGGCTGGGGGTGCAACTCAGAGGCAGAATGTCCCTGGGTTCGATCCCCAGTACCACAAAAAAAGTAAAAATAAAAATAAATTTAAAAATAAATAAAAAGAGCTGGGGTTGTAGCAGAGGCAGAGTGCTGTTGGGTTCAATTCCCAGGACCAAAAAATAAAAAAAAATCTATCACCTAAGGTGGGTACCTCACTTGTTTCACCTTAATACCAGCCCTGACCCCAAGTAAGATACCCCTCCCTATCTTTATATCCCAAATGCCACCCAGCCCCAGCCCCAGCCCCTGGGGTTAACTGTGATAGGTATACCCCCTCGGGACTTACCTTTGCGGCAGTCATTTATATGGGGCATTTTTTTGTGGGTCAACTCATGGCGAAGTTCAACAATCCAATCTGGAATGTTCACCTGATTGGGGGAGAGGGCAGAGAAATTAGAAAATATTAAAGCTGGAAGACACTCATGGATGAATTAGCCTGACCATCCCTCCTATCTTACAGGTAGAGAAATTGATCCTGAGAGAAGATTCCAGTCTTACTGATAGTAAAAATTAAAAGCCAGGTCTCTTGATCATTTCTTACTGCTCTGTGCAGGTGGTCTTGAAAAATCAAAAAAGGCACCTACCTATCCCAACTGCCAACCATTGTCCTCCAACAAAGACGTTTGTGAGTGAGCATTAACAATTACCATCTTCAGCCTCCCTCTGCCCTTTCCCTGGTCCACTTTACCCCTCCCTTCATCCCACACCTCCTCCAAGAAGCTTCTCTTGATGACTGAGATCCTGCCTGCCCTCTGGACATCTACACGCTTCATGAACTCACTCAGGGCAGGAATGTGTGACATTTTCGTGCTGCTTGGCTAAACTGTCTCCCTCCTCAGACTATCAGCTCCCTGAAGGTAGACCCTGTGACTGCCACCTCTTTCCTGTCCTGTACATTTGGGCTCCTCAGCTTCACTGGGCCATTCCCAGCAAGCTGTACTGGGCAAGTCCACTGAGATACAAGTAATGAGGAGCAAGGGAGCAATTTTGCTTCTTTTGAGCTGGTAGCTGAGGCCCTACGGTTCCTGCTGGGCTCGGCTAGTAGTGATAAGCTAGCCTGACTGCGGGCACACCTTACCCAGTCCCCCGTTTAGGGAGCCCTCCTGGAGAGAGAATTGAGCAAGGCCATTTTATCATACGCACCTCCTGAGCCAGGAACTTGAGGGGTAGCTTGGGAGACTTTGACTTCCTCTCCGAGATAAGATTCACAAACCTGGGTTTAGGGGAGAAATAAGTGGCACAGCCCAAGGAACGGTTTTACTCAAAACACCTTGCTGAGTTACTGACTGACACCTTCAATTCCACAACCTCTCCACTTACTCTCCTATGCTTATGATTGGTATCCGCCAGAGCGGATTAGAGTTGGTATCCACCCACTCCAACATTCACTGAGAATCTGCCCTGTGCTGAAGCCAGACAGATGACAAGTTTGGTCTAGGATAAATACTCATGGCATAAAATAACGTATTATGCTAGAATATATGTTATAGACACTAGAACAAAGGACTTTATCAGATGATATGGGGAGGACAGCTAAACAATAGAGAAGGCAAAAGGAGGAAGGGAGGACCTCAAAGCAGACAAGGACAGTAGTATAAGAAAAGGAAAGGCTTTGACACATGAGAAAACTCAGTGGCAACCTTTTTCCTGATGTTTATGAGACAGTTAGAACTACTGAGCCATTTTGTAAGTCAGGTACTCCCAGCCCATGTCTTCACTTCCACAACTCAGCAATCTTTCAGTGTTCATAGGGGAAGGAAAAAGGAAAGAGGAGTTGCTAGGTATCTGGGGATAAAGTTAGAAAATCCATAGTATATCACACCCAAGTGTAATGAACCATTTATAAAAGTTCCTCTGGGTGAGGAGTTAAAAGGGAAGAAAAGAAACCAGTCTGTCAAAACTGGAAGAGACCCATGGAGATCACCTGGTCTGACTCCCTCTCCACCCACCCCACCCCTAATCACACACTCATATTTGAGAGGGAAAGAAAAGAGGGAAGAGAGGAAGCTTTCAGGAAAAGAGAATAAAAAGAATATGTTGACAGGGGTCAAAAGCTGTGAAGTTAAGCAATTACAGGCTGACCCACACTCATACTCCCAGGGCTTTTTGCTTCAGGAAGCACCTGAAGCCAAGCCTTGCTTATCACATGCGTACCCCCTCCAGTCCCCAAATCCAACCCCCACTCCTACCTCGTGCAAGTCTTACCTGACCAAGGCCATGCCATAGAGCAGTCTAAGTTCATCAGTGCCCAAGCCACCAGTTACATCCATGAGCTTACAGCGTATCAGGTCAGCAGTAGAAGCCACTGCCAGGGGGAGTTCGTTGCCTAACCTAAAGGGCCATAGTCCAGCGCCATCATAAAGATCCCTTACACTGGTCCACCCTCTACCTCACAACCTTGGTTGTTGCAGGATATTCCCATTATGTACTGTCTCCAGATTGCATGAAGATACAAAACAAGAAGGTGGGAGAGACGGGGTAATGTCTGTGAGATTAGTGTGGGATCCAACACTAAAACAGGGCTTAGGAGCTGGCTAGGGTGTACACAGGACACTTAACTGCCAAACTGCCAATCAACCGTTGTGTGGACATACCCCTTTCTTTCACCCTGAAACTGCCAAACTATTCAGCTAGAGAAGTCCCATATTCTTTATTGGTCTGCCCCCAACCCAAACTTACCAACTGGACTGAGGCACCAAACTCAAACATGGTTTTTTGGACAAGATTCTTCCACGCTCCCTATTTCGAATCTGAAATCCGCCCTAGAGTTTTAGCCTACCCCTTAACACCTGGCTCAGGCCCCAGTGGTCCCACCGGCACCCTCCCCCCAAACGGGAAAAGTAACTTTTAGGAACTGAAGGTTAAACCTCACAGATGACAAGAGATTGTTAAGACACATGCCCTTACTTTTCATCCACAAACGGGATTATTACTGGAGCTTGGCTGCGACTTTATCCCAGACACTTGGGAAAGTGGCAACATTAGGCAACTTAGGGGAAGACTTGAAAATAGGGCCTTTTGGGAACTCCACAAAGAGGTGAGGAACCACCAGCACGCAGGCAAAAGGGCTGAGCCCGCCGCCTTACCTGCTCCTCCACACCGTGATGCGGTTCAGTGCGTACCGCTGCAACTTATGGTCATCACAGAACAGATAAACAGTCACCTGCTCCCATTCGGCCCTGCTGAGCCAGGCCACCACGATGCTCTGGGCCCAGAGAGGCGAAAACCCTTTCTCTTTGACGCATTTCCCATACCACACACTCCACACGAGATCCATACCCCGGAGAGCCAGATTTGCAACAGCGCGGGACTTCACTAGAACTGAGATTTTTGCCCGGCCCTTTGACGCGACAGTCTCCACAGCCTTTACCTCAACGTGCTACCCTCACTCCAAACCGCCGCCGCGCCAGCAGCCAATGGAAAAGAGTGACCTGACGCAAGCCCGCCTCTCAGCGTTAGCGTGACCAATCGGAATGTGGAATTTAGAGCTAGCCCTTACCACAAATGAGATTACGTCCTGGCCGATCGGAAATGTTCTTTTCACAAAGCAGCCCTACGAGCTGCAAATGTTTAGCCTCTAGGTTCCGCCAATTTCCTGGCGACTCTGGGGGGGGGGGGGGTGAGGAGTCTGTCCCAGACTGGACTGCAGGAAAAAAGCTACTTTGCGCCCCTTGGCGGACGGCGGAGGTATCGTTGGTCGGCCAATAGATTTCCTAGAAATGGACTTTTAGGTTCGTCATTATTTCCACCAATCAGGACCTAATCAAGTAAAACACTTTGGACTCTGAAGCGGAACTACAGGAAGAACATCTAATACATAGAGACAGTTATAGTTGAATTGAAAAAAAAATCTGCTTTCTTGCTGGGTGCGGTGGAGCGCGTCTGTAATCCCAGCACTTGGGAGACTGAGGCCGAAGAATGGCAAATTCAAGGACACCTCGGCAAATTAGTGAGACCCTATCTAAAAATAAAAAGGGCTGAGGATATAGCTCAATGGTAGAGCACCCCTGGATCCAATTCCCAGTAAAAGATAGAGAATGCACTAACCAGCTAGCTAAGAAAGGGACATTCCCTTTAAGGATCTACCAGTATCTAAGGCAGTAGTTTTCAGCCAGGCGTGGTGGTACACGCTTGTAATCCCAGTACTTGTTAGGCTAAGACAGCCTCAGCAACATAGCAATACTCAAAAACCTAGCGAGACCCTATTAAAAAAAATAGCAGGTTCGCAGCCAGCCTCAGCTACTTAGTGAGGACCTCCACAACTTAGTGAGATCCTGTTTTAAAAATAAATAATAAAAAATAGGGCTGGGGGTGTAGCTTGGAGGTAGAATGCCCCCGAGTTCAATCCCCAGTACCGCAAAAAAAAAAAAAAAAAGAAAGAAATGCGCTTTTTTTCCATATTGGGGACGGAACCCTGAAACCCTGGGGCCTTCTACCTCCGAGCTATACTCCCAGACCTATTTTTTATTCTTTATTTTGAAACAGGGTCTCACTAAGTTGTGGAGGGCCTTACTAAGTAGTTGAAGCTGGCCGCAAACCTGTGATCCTCCTTGTCTCAATCTCCCAAGTACTGGGATTACAAGCATGCACCACCACACCTGGCCTGAAATGTGTTTTACTTTGAGACTCATTTCACACATACATGTGTAACTGAAACAAAAATTTCACCAAACAAAATTTACTAAATGCTATTCAAATCAGCTTTGGTGGCACATGCTTATAATCCCAGGTAGTCTGGAGGCTGAGGCAGGAAGATTACAAATTCTAGGATGGTCTCTGCAATTTAGGGAGACTGTTTTTTTGTTGCTGTTGTTTTTTTCAGTACTGGGAATTGAGCCCAGGGGCATTCTACCTCCGAACTACACCCCCAGTCCTATTTTTATTCTTTATTTTGAAACAGGGTCTTACTAAATTGAGGAAAGCCTCACTAAGTAGCTGAGGCTGGCCGAGAACCCCGATCCTCCGGTCTCAGCCTCCCAAGTACTGAGATTACAAGCATGCAACACCACGCCCAGCTGGGAGACTGTTTCAAAAAAAATAAAAAAGGATGTGAGGTTTAGCCCAGTGGTAGAGCTCTTGCCTAAGCATGCTTGAGACACTGAGTTCAATCCCCAGTAATGCAAAGGAATAAATAATTTTTAAAAATAAATAGAATTCGTAATCCCAGCATTTGGGAGGCTGAGACCGGAGGATCCGAGTTCGAGACCAGCCTCAGCTACCTAGTGAGGCCCTCTGCAACTTAGTGAGACTGGGTTTCAAAATAAAGAATGAAAAATAGGGCTGGGGGTATAGCTCGAAGGTAGAATGCCCCTGGGTTCAATCCCCAGCACCGCAAAAATAAATAAATAAATAAATAAATAAATAAATAAATAGAATTCAACTCTAGGGCTAGGGATATAACTCCATGGTAGAGCACTTGCCTAGCATACAGGAAGCCCTGTGTTCAATCCCTAGCAACACACACACACACACACACACACACACACACACCAATTCCACTCTAGTTTACTTACTTTCATTTTTGAAAAATGCTGCTCATCACTGTCATGTAAGGGGGACGTGGACATATACAACTATCACCTGAAAATCAAAACCTTTTGTCTCCATATTCAGCCTGGACACCCACAGCAGTCTACGTTAACATGACTTTGCAATTCAACTATCAGAATAGCTTTGCTTTTCCAGAACTACCCTACCCAAGCAAATGGCATCATTTTTCATTACAGAAATATCCTATTAACACTTCAATGGAAAGCATCAACAGTTTGAAATTATTAGATTCTTTGCCTCCCTCACCTCAAAACTCTTGCCTCCTTGTTTCCACCAAACCCAGAGTGTTTTACATAATCATTACCTAATTCTAATCAAGTTCTTACACTGAAAGACCCACCCACCTCAAACCAAAATCCCAATTCTCAAATTCTAGCCTAGACTTCCACCCTCTTAGATATTGCCCAGGATTTGCAGAGGTGATGTTCTCCTTTTCCTTGTAAGTAATAAACTCGTCTTTGTTTTCTTAACAGGCTGTATTGATGATATTTAGGGTGTTAGCTTTGGACACACCACAGAATGCAGATAGAACAGAGGGGTTGTTACAGGAAAACTTACAGGCATGCAGAGCAGGAGCAGAGTGCACACAGTCTCCCGAACTCTCTCTCTCTCTGTTCCACAGCATAAGCTGGCCACAGACGCTTTATATGAACTACAGTAAAAATCTCCGGCAAAGAAGGGCCTGCCTATCCATGAGCACTCCAAGAGAATGAGAGCTCCACCTCCCACTGGGAAATGGAGCTAGGCTAGTTTTTTACTAATTTCTCTAAGTAACAAGAAATGTATCAATGATCTCCCAGATTGGCAACAATGCTAGGGAGTGTGCTTGCCCAAGGTCTGCATACAAAGGGCCTTGTACAGCCTTGCCTCCCGGAACACTGACATTAGCCAAGGCCTTGTCTTTCTACAGCTGGCTCAGTCTCAGCTGAGCTACTGAAAAGAGGAAGAAATTGAGCTCCTCAGTTGCCTCAAAAGTGATTCCATACATGCCTATTGGGTTGCAACCAGTAGTTAAAACAAAAACAAAAAAACACTGTTCTCACTTTAGGGATGGAAGGTTAATATACTTTTTATACTATTATTGGTGTATTGTAATTATGTATCATCATGAGGTTCAAAGCAATTAATAACTTTGTATAGTATTGATTGTGGCTATGGCTTCACAGGTGTCTATAAGTGAAAATCATCAAATTTTACATTGTATTTGTTTATGTAGTTATAGGGATTGAATCCAGGTTCTGGAGCGTGCTAGACAAGTGCTTTACCACTGAGCCACATACTAGCCCAATTTTTACACTTTAAAAATTGGTCTGACACAATGCTATATGTCTGTAATCCCAGTACTTGGGAGGCTGGGACAGGAGGATCTCAGATTTGAGACCAACCTCAGCAACTTAGCAAAACCCTGTTTCAAAATAAAAATAAAATAGGGCTTGGGGTGTAGCTCAGAGGCAGAATGCCCCTGGGTTCAATCCTCAGTACTCTCAAAATATTAACTTGGGGTGGGTGAGAGCAAAAGGTATAGGTGTGACAATATTGGTCATATGCCAATAATTGTTAAAATTACTTTTGTCTTTCAAAATTTCCTTTTAAAATATTTTATGGTGCTAGAGATTGAACCCAGGGCCTCATACATGCTAAGAATATACTCCACCACTGAACTATGCACATAGCCCTGAAAATTTCCTAATTATTATTATTATCATTATTATTGTTGTTTTGGTACTAGGCATTGAACTCAATGGCATTCTACCTCTGAGCTACACTCCCAGACATATATATATATGTATATGTATATGTATATATATATGTATATATATATATATATGTATATGTATATGTATATATATATACATATATATATATATATATATATATAATTTTTTGTTTTCAGTACTGGGGATTGAACTCAGGGACATTCTACCTCTGAGCTACACTCCCAGACATATATATATATATATATATATATATATATATATATATATATATAATTTTTTGTGTGTGGTACTGGGGATTGAACTCAGGGGCATTCTACCTCTGAGCTACACTCCTAGACATATATATATATATATATATATATATATATATATATATATATATATATATAATTTTTTTGTGTGTGTGGTACTGGGCATTGAACTCAGGGGCATTCTACCTCCGAGCTACACCCCCAGCCCTATTTTTTATTCTTTATTTTGAAACAGGGTCTCACTAAGTTGCGGAGGGCCTCACTAGGTAGCTGAGGCTGGCCATGAACCCGGATCCTCCAGTCTCAGCCTCCCAAATGCTGGGATTACAAGCGTGCGTCACCACGCCTGACTTGTTTTGTTTTGAAATAAGGTCTTGCTAAGTTGCAAAAGACCTCACAAAGTTCCTGAGACTGGCTGCAAACCTGTGATCCTCGTGTCTCAGCCTCCCATGTACTAAGATTATAGGCATGCACCACCACACTGGCTTCCCCAACCCTTTTCACATTTTGTTTTTAAAAAAGGGTCTCACTAGTTTGCTAAGAGTCTCCCTATGTTGCTGAAGCTGTCCTTGAACCTGCAACCCTTCTGTCTCAGCCTCCCAAGTACTTGGATTACAGGCATGGGCCACACACAGCTAATTTCCTAAGTAATTGCTATGATGAATTTTACCACACCAGTATGAAAACAAAAAATTACTCTAAAATAAAATAAACAACACAGCTGTACAGTTATAAGGAGAGTGGAGAGTAAAATTAGCTCTAAAGCTCCAGCAGACACATGTTTCTTTGAAGCCTTCTCTTACTCTGGTGAGAAAAATTTATGATATGCCAAGGACATAAAAATCCAGAATCTAAGTGGTATTCATGCATTTAATAATTCATTGAACAAACATAAATAAGCCGAGGGCAGCGGTGCATTCCTGTAATCCCAGTACTTGGGAGACTGAAACAGGAGGATTATAAATTCGAGGACAGTCTCTGCAACTTAGTGAGACCCTATTTCAAAATAAACAAAATAGGGCTGAGGATGTAGCTCAGAGGTAGAATGTCCCTGGTTCAATCCCTAGTCCCACAAAAAAGAAGAAACATAAATAAAGCACCCACATGTGCCAAACAATGTGTTAGGCACTGGGGAAGCATCAGTGAACAGAACAAATCCCAACTCTCATGGAATTTACATTCTATGAAAGGAAGGAGATAACCTACAAGAATCCTGTGATAACTATGTGATCTAAATTCAGATAATGACAAGAGTTATGAAAAATGGACATAGATGGATAACAGTGTAGCAGGTAGTTCAAGACAGACCTCTAGCCAGGTATAGTGGGGCACACCTGTATTTGGAGGTGCCTGTACTTGAGACAGGAAGATCACAGGTTTGAGACCAACTTCAGCAACTTAGCAAGACCCTGCTTCAAAAAAAAAGTTAAAAGGGTTGGGGGTGTAGCTCAGAGGTAAAAGGCCCCTGGATTCTATACTGAGTACCCTCCCAAAAAAAGATAGAAAGAAAGAAAAAAAATCTTCTAAAAATGGGTTCAATCTAGAGTTGGGAGTGATATGTTGGAAGTAGAGGTAGGGAAAGATCAATAAAAGAGAATTAAATACTAGAAATGAATGTTATTTACTAGATATTAGAGGCAAAGTGCTAAAGAAAGAGGTGTTACTGAAGAGAGGTCTCAAATTCCCTACCCCCACTCCCTACTTAAAGAAGGGATAAGATGGCGTTTGGGGGGCTGAATACTAAAGGATTGGAGATCAGGAATCCAGTTCTGACACAAGCCCAGGGACCTTTAGGAAGGACCTGGATTCCTCCTGTCTGGGCTGGTTGATCTGTTTCCCAACTTAAAGTTGAAACCGTGCAGCTGATTTCTGGTTGGTTGCCTTTCCATGTGTCATTTTTTCCATCTATTAAATGACACCATGCTTCTCTATGTTAATCCACAGTTGACCTGTATATAAATTAGAAGGCCAGAATTTGGGGGGCCTGGCATCGAGGATATGGGAATTATTAAACCTGATTCTCTCTGACTGGGTTTGGGGACTGCCACACTTAGTGGATCATGGCCCCAGATGGATCTTCAATATTTGTTTTGTTGTTTGAGGTTTTTTGTTTTGTTTTGTTTGTGTGGGAGGTGGCACTGGGGATTGAACTCAGGGCATTCCACCTCTGAGCTACACCCTAATCCTATTTTTTTATGTTTAAACAGGGTCTCCCTAAGTTGCTGAGGGCCTTGCTAACTTGCTGAGGCTGGCCTCCAACTTGTGATTCTCCTCTCTCAGCCTCCCAAGTACTAGGATTACAGGTATGTGACACCATGCCCGGCTTTGATCCTCAAAATTAAGTGCCAGACCTATTTTCACTTACTGTAACAGAGGCCTGCTTCCAACCCTGGCAGTTAGCCCATAGCCTGTCTCAAAGCTGACATTTTTCCTCCCCTCTTTTCCTTCTGCCCCCCTCCTCCCCTTGTTAACAAGTAACAGACTCTTATCAGTTCATTGACCAAAGGGGAGACCAGGCACCTGGTGCCTATGAGTCTGAGAAAGATCCAACTCAAGGACATCTTAGACATGAATCATGTCTCTTCTGACAAGCCCACCACTGTGTCCTCCAAGAGCTAACTCTTAAAAGGGAGTTGATTCCTTTGTTCAGAGAGAATCCAGAGATTTGTCCCTGAACACTTAAGTTCACTAGTTTCTCCCATTTGCTAGCAAGTCAATAATTTTTTTCCTTCTTCCCAAAGACTTGCCCCCATTATTTGATTGGGCAAATTGGGGCAAGTACCAAAATTTGGTTTCACTACTACCTCCTAACTATATGTCATTTTATTTATTTTCTTCCAAAAAGGTTGTCATTTATAAATTATACAAATTGTTAACTACATATATCTGACTAAATAAATATGGGGAACATTTTGAACAGTCTTTTTTGTTGTAATCCTCCTTCTCGTCATTTCCATAATCCATGCTGGTATTGAAAGGTCTGGGGATGAAGGAGATGGGAAATGGCTCTATGGCAGTACAGACTTTATTGGGATAAAACCTGCAGAGGAAGGGTCTCCAGGAAAGGATAGAGCCTGTGTCCACTTACAGACTAGAAGCTTATATAGATTGTTTAAAGGGAAGTTCCATGAGCCAGGGAGGAACAGTGGTTAGTCATTGCTGGGGGGGGGGTGTTAGTTGGGTCGTTAGAGCTGGGTTAAGCAGGACAATGAGAAATTTCCTTAAGCAGAGGGATGTGATAAGCAAGGGGCTTCTCAGGCACATCTTAGGCAAGACAGTGGGGACATTTCGGTAAGCAGGGGGAAGGATATATTTGAGCAAGACTTGGGAATTTCTGGTCAGCAAAGAGAACTGCAAAATGACACCTCTTCACAAGATGGAGTTACTTGCATTCAAGATTTGTGTGTGTGTGGGGGGGGTACTGGGGATTGAACCCAGGGGCATTCTACCTCCGAGCTACACCCCCAGCCCTATTTTTTATTCTTTTATTTTGAAACAGGGTCTCACTAAGTTGCGGAGTGCCTCACTAGATAGCTGAGGCCGGCCGCGAACCCGGATCCTCCGGTCTCAGCCTCCCGAATGCTGGGATTACAAGCGTGTGCCACCATGCCCACTGCATTCAAGATTCTAACAGGTATGTTATTATATATCTTTCCCCCAAAATATTTGTGACCATAGATGTACATATCTTTCCCCAAAATGGCATAACATATAGAATTTTCTATAAATTACATTCAAAAGTATCTCCCCTTTGAATCATTTACTGTAGCTCCAGGTCTTTTGTAATTTTTTTAATTGTGTGTGTGTGTGTGTGTGTGTGTGTGTGTGTGTGTGTGTAATCACAGTACTTGGGAGGCTGAGATCGGAGGATCCAGGTTCGCAGCCAGCCCCAGCTACTTAATGAGGCTCTCCGCAACTTAGTGAGACCCTGTTTCAAAATAAAAATTACAAAATAGGACTAGGGGTGTAGCTTGGAGGTAGAATGCCCCTGGGTTCAATCCCCAATACAGCAAAGAAAGAAAGAATAAAAAATAGGACTGGGGGTGTGGCTAGGAGGTAGAATGTCCCTGGCTTCAATCCCCAGTACTGAAAAAAAAAATCCATTTGGCTAGGAAAACTTCCAGTTTTCAAGGGAATTCCTTTGGGGACATCTCTCAGGATGATTGTCCTGGTGATATCTCAAGCCCTGGTACAGATGAGGGGATTGGAAGTTTTAGCAGGGATTCTGGCTGCTAGATACATTGAGCTGAAGAGAAGTCCCACAGTCCTTAGAAAGGTCAGTGTCCCTACCCATGGGCTCGTCTTCCAAAGCACCGCTCTGGCTGTAAGTAAAACACCTATGTGAGCCAGGCGTGGTGGCACACATACTTGGAAGGCTGAGACAGGAGGATCGCAGGTTTATGGCCAGCCTCAGCTACTTAGTGAGGCCCTCTGCAACTTAGTGAGACCATGTTTCAAAATAAAGAATGAAAAATAGGGTTAGGGGTGTAGCTTGGAGGTAGAATGCCCCTGGGTTCAATCCCCAGTACCATGATTAAAAAACAAACAAACAAAAAAACACCTATGTGAAAGTAGTACACATAGGAGGACAATGTATGTGGTTCGAGAAAGGAGGTCTACAGTTCTACAGTTTATGCTTATTTTTCTGTTCTGGTGGGATAGACTTCAATCTACCCTGAGAAGGTGTGTGCCAATGCTAGCAAGTATCTGAAGTTACCTGCAACGTAGGGCATACAGAATGCAATTCTGAATTAATTGTTGGATAATTTGCTGGAGATGTAGCCCTCACCATTAAGCCCTTGGATATGTGTCTTTCTGCTTACCCCTCTGTTGCATTGTTTTCTTTGTAAATGCATGATCAAAACCCTAGAGGGGCCCAAGAGGAAAAATGGCAACAGTTAAAACATTTCATTCTAAAAATCCCTCTGGATGCCCATTCCATGAATATAAAAAGTAGATATTGACAGTGGGGAAAATGTAGCAGCAGCCTGCTTAGGACCCTGGCAGCTAACATTGCCTGTCTCGAAGCTGACATTTTTCCTCCCCTCTTTTTCTTCTGCTCCTCTCCTCCCCTTGTTAACAAGTAACAGGCTCTTATCAGTTTACTGACCAAAGGAGTGGAGAACAGACACCTGGTGCCTGTGAGTCTGAAAAAAAAACCTCAAGGACAACTTAGACATGAATTGTGTCTCTTCAGACAAGCTCAAATGACCCTGAAGAGCTATATAGTTTTTGCAAATCTTTATGCTGTGTGTGGGGGTGTGGGGAGTACTGAGTATTGAATCCAGTGGTGTTCTACCACTGAGCTACACCTCAATCTTTTTTATTCTTTTATTTTTATTTATTTATTTATTTATTTATTTATTTATTTATTTATTTTGGTACTGGGGATTGAACTCAGGGGCATTCTACCTCCGAGCTATACCCCCAGCCCTATTTTTTATTCTTTATTTTGAAACCGAGTCTCACTAAGTTGCGCAGTGCCTCACTAGGTAGCTGAGGCTGGCCTCGAACCCGGATCCTCCGGTCTCAGCCTCCCGAATGCTGGGATTACAAGCATGCGCCACCACGCCCGGCTTATTCTTTTATTTTGAAACAGGGTCTCGCTAAGATGCTGAAAGCCTTGCTAAGTTGCTGAGGCTGCCTTCGAACCTGTGATCTTGCTGTCTCAGCCTCTCAAGTACTAGGATTACAAGCATGTGCTACCATGCCTGGCTATTTTTAGGTTTTTTATTAGAGAAATACAAAAGCAAATTGGATTGTCAGTCAAATAAATGAAGGTATGGATTATGGTAAAGTATGCCTTTATTTGGAGTTTTGAGAAGAGATGACTGAAAATACAGTGAACAATAGTCCCAGTCTGCAGGTCTGTGGGGTTTTCCCATGGTATGAGACCCAGGAAAGTCCCCTGCAAATCAGGACATCACTCTAGTTTAAAAAGGGCAGGAAGCCGGGCGTGGTGGTACATGCTTGTAATCCCAGCATTTGGGAGGCTGAGAATGGAGGATCCAGGTTCGAGGCTAGCCTCAGCTACCTAGTGAGGCACTCCTCAATTTAGTAAAACCCTGTTTCAAAATAAAGAATAAAAAATAGGGCTGGGGGTAAAGCTCGGAGGTAGAATGCCCCTGAGTTCAATCCCCAGTACCGAAAAAAAAAAAAAAAAAAAAAAAAAAAAAAAAAAGGGCAGGGAGCCAGGCGTGATGGCACACGCTTGTAATCCCAGTACTTGGGAAGCTAAGACAGAAGGATCTGGGTTCGCAGCCAGCCTCAGCTACTTGGTAAGGCCCTCCACAGCTTAGTGAGACCCTGTTTCGAAAAAAAAAAGAATAAAAAATAGGGATGGGGGTGTAGCTTGGAAGTAGAATGTCCCTGGGTTCAATTCCCAGTACCAAAAAAGAAGGGCAGGGGCAGGGAGGCGGCAGGTGGGGAGGAGTTGGTGCACGCTTGTTATCCCAGTACTTGGGAGGTTGAGAGACAGGAGAATTGCACGTTCTCAGCCAGCTTCAGCAACTTAGTGAAGCCCTCTGCAACTTACCAAGACCTGTTTCAAAATAAAAAATAAATAATAGGGCTGGGGGTGTAGCTCAGAGGTAGAATGCCCCTGGGTTCAATCCCCAGTACCACAAGAAAAGGAGAGAGCCAGCATGATGGCACATACCTGTAATCCCAGTACTTGCAAGGCTGAGACGGGAGGATCATGGGTTGGAGGCCAACCTTAATAACTTTGTGAGACTCTGTTTCAAAATAAAGAATAAGAAGGTCTGAGGGTAAAGCTCAGAGGTAGAATGACCTGGGTTCAATTCTCAATGCTGAAAAAAAAAAGGCACTATATGCCAAGCACTATGCTCGTCACTTTACACAGACTGTTTAATTCTAACAAACCTGTGACAAAAGTAATGTCCTTATTTCTTTGGAGATGCAATTGACGCTTGTGGCAATAGGATGGTCTAGCTAGACCCATAGGCATTTGAGCAAGTTCCCTCTACGCTTGTGGGATTGTATTAATTTGCAAAACTACAGTGAGATGGCCCAGACTCTCCCCCCTCCTCTCTCTCTCTCTCTTTCTCTGTGCTTGGCCCAGGACACAGACACAGAGGAGGCCTATCAGAATGCAGCAAATAACTTACTTGTTGCTGGTGATCATATGAATGAACAATTCTGAACCTATCATGAGGACCAGTGGTGTAGCTCAGTGGCAAAGAGTTTGCCTGGCTCTGAGTTTGATCCGCAGACTGCAAAAACAAAAACAAACAAACAAACAAAACAATGAACATATGACCAAGACCAAAGCCTTAATCATGAAGTGAGCTGCAGTGAGCCTCTGTGGGGTGTTGGCAAACTCATCTCCAAGGGTGCGGAGATGGTCTTGAGGAAAGAGGGAGTTCTGAGTACATGCAGTGGCATAATTGTCTTGGTTCTACCTGAAAAACTGTCCCGCTAGTAGGAGATGAGTGGAGAAGTGAGTGGAGTGACATGGCAGGAAAGAGATGGCAAAGCCACTGTGCTGTTGTGGACACGCTCACATATCCTCAGCACACCATCACTTTCCAGGATTCTTCAACATCTCACCCCAACCCCTACCAAAAAGAGAGCTTTGCCCCTAGAAAACTCTACCCAGAGCCAGGCATGATATAGCATATGCCTGTAATCCCAGTACTTGGGAGGCTGAAGCAGAAGGATTGCAGGTTTGAGGCCAGCCTCAGCAGTTTAGTGTGACCCTGCCTTAAAATAAAAGGGCTGGGAGTGTAGCTTGGAGGTAGAATGCCCCTGGGTTCAATTCCCAGTTACACATACACACACATACACACACACACACACACACACACACACACACACATGAAAAAAACTCTACTCAGTTATCTGGCATCACATGGCATCACAAGCCCTTGCCAGGACTTCTGGAAGGAAGCTGTCTTTCTGAGGATGAGGAATTTCTTTAGTGAAGTCTAGGCTTTTTCTGTTATTGTGGAGAAATGTATCATCTGCCTCTTCTACTCCTCTCACTGCCTGTGTTTCTGTATCCTAATAGCTATCTTTGCTCTAACCTTAACAACTTAAAAACAAACTTACATTTGCTCCTGGACCTTCAGTGGAATCTGAGTTGCTCATTTCTTTCCCATGAGTGTCTTTTGATCAAAGGCCAGGATTTATTAGTGCTATTGTTTGACTAATGGGAACTGCCCACTCTTAATACAGCTTAAGGGCTAGGGATGTAACTTAGTGGTAAAATTGTTACCTAGCATGCACAGGGTCCTGGGTTCCATCCCTAGTAATGCAAAAATACAAACAAACAAACAGCAACAACAAGCCTACTCAAAAGGTGTCAATATGCTCAACATAGCTTTATCTGTTTTTCTCTGAGTCCAAGGCTGCCAGAGAATAATGTTCTAAAATGTCTTCTCTCAAGCCGGGCGTGGTGGCGCACGCTTGTAATCCCAGCATTTGGGAGGCTGAGACCTGAGGATCCGGGTTTGGGTTCTCGGCCAGCCTCAGCTACCTAGTGAGGCACTCGCAACTTAGTGAGACCCTGTTTCAAAATAAAGAATAAAAAATAGGGCTGGGAGTATAGCTCGGAGGTAGAATGCCCCTGAGTTCAATCCTCAGTACCGGAAAAAATAAATAAATAAAATAAAATAAAATGTCTTCTCTCCCACTCCTACTCCCTGATCCCCAACCAGCCAAAGAGACTTCAGAAGAAGTACTAAGGGGACATGCTCCCAGAGATGATATTCATATTCTCTCTCTCTCTCTCGTGTGTGTGTGTGTGTGTGTGTGTGTGTGTGTGTGGTGTAGTAGTAGTAGTAGTAGTAGTAGTAGTAGTAGTAGTAGTAATAGTAGTAGTAGAGATTGGGCTTAGGGGCATTCTTCCACTGAATTACACCCCCTGCCCTTTTCTTTTCTTTTTTCTTTTTTTTTTTTTTTTTGCGGTACTGGGGATTAAACTCAGGGGTGTTCTACCTCCGAGCTATACCCCCAGCCCTATTTTTTATTCCTTATTTTGAAACCGAGTCTCACTAAGTTGCGGAGTGCCTCACTAGGTAGCTGAGGCTGGCCTCGAACCCGGATCCTCCGGTCTCAGCCTCCCGAATGCTGGGATTACAAGCGTGCGCCACCACGCCCGGCTTTCATTTTTTATTTTGAAACAGGGTCTTCCTAAATGGCTGAGGCTAGCCTTGAACCTGTGATCTTCCTGCCTCAGTCTTCTAAGTACTGGGATTACAGACATGTGCCACCACACCTGGTTAGAGATTTCACTCGTACACACTTAAAACTTCTTTTTTGTGTGTGTGCCTATGGTACTGGGGATTGAACCCAGGGGCATTCTACCTCCAAGCTACACCCCAATTTTTATTCTTTATTTTGAAACAGGGTCTCACTAAGTTATGACGGACCTCTCTAAGTAGCTGAGGCTGGCTGCGAACCTTCAATGCTCCTGTCTCAACCTCCCAAGTACTGGCATCATAGGTGTGCTCTACCACGCCTGGCTCCACTTAAAACTTCTGATGCAGCCGGGAGTGGTGGCGCATGCTTGTAATCCCAGCATTTGGGAGGCTGAAACTGGAGGATCTGGGATCGAGGCCAGCCTCAGCGGCTTAGTGAGGTCCTCCGCAACTTAGTGAGACCCTGTTTCAAAATAAAGAATAAAACAAAAATAGGGCTGGGGGTATAGCTTGGAGGTAGAATGCCCCTGGGTTCCATCCCCAGTACCACCAAAAAAAAAAAAAAAAAGAAACTTCTGATGCAAACTCTCTCAGATACATGGATGATTGGAACTGGAAAGACCTTCACAAGATCAGCCAGCTTAACTCTCAGTTTACAAGTGGGGAGGCCAGATTGCAAATGGGGAGGCCGCCATCTGGCTCTCAGGGGATGACAGTGGGAAGTGGAGAGAGGGAGAGTACTTGGGCTCTGCTCCTCTCACCATGGAGGCTGGAAACCAGAAAAAGCAAACAAGCAAGCAAGGGGATTCAAGACACAAGCACAATCCCCAAGGCCATACCCCCAGGGACCCACCTCCTCTAGCCTCACCCTACCAGCCCTAGCCACCACCCAGATAATCCATACATGTTAACCTTGAGTTTAATACATGAGCTGTTTAGGAGGCATTCTACAGTAATACATTGATGTAATATTGAGGGTGTGATGAAAGTTATGACACACACATGAAGAGCTGAGAATCTTGCTAAATTACTGGTATTACAGAGGTGTGCCACCATGCCTAGCTCCCTAAGTTTTTTTTTGTTTTTGTTGTTACTTTCATAAATCTTTCTTAAAGGACCTTTATGAGCCAACAAGCAACAGAATGTATTAATGAGATAGCATAGAAGAGATAGGTAGAAATAAGACTTAAAGGAAGAATGAGGAAAATGTAACTTTAGTATGAAAGCCTTTTGCTAAAATTCCTCACTCTGGAAGCCAGGCCTGTCACCCCTAAGTTTCTGGCAAATTTACGTATCTTTACTAGAGATAATCTGTTGATCAGACAATAGATATCGCACAAAAGATTTGGAAAGGAAGCAGATGTGGTGGTGCATACCTGTAATACCAGTCTTTGGGAGGCTGATACAGGAGGATCATAGGTTCGAGGGCAGCATGCTGTAATTTTTCCAATAAAGAATAATTTTTTCAAAATAAAAAAATAGAGCTGGGGTGTATCTCAGAGGTAGAAGTTCCCTGGGTTTAATTCCCAGTGCCACCCCTAAAAAATATGGAAAGATGACCCAGACCATTAAAAAAGGAACCTCATTTGCTCATAAAATTTACTTTGAACACTGTTAGTCATACCACCTATGCATAGCTTAAACAGAAGAGATACCTATTGATTAGACAAAGAAGGCCCTTCTTAGGACCCAAAAGATGACTAAAACATTAAATTGTCTTGTGATTACTTGGACTAATGCCATTCTCACATACCTCCACCTAACTACCCCTCATGAATGTCTCCTACAAAAGAAAAACCATGGACCCCCAGATATCTAACTCTGGACATGGCCCCGCATTCTACCTTGGCTGTGTATTTCTTGCTTTCTTAAATAAATCTCTGTTTATATTTCTGACTGGCTCATGGCTGAAATTCTTTTCTGTAATGTTAGCCAAGGTCTCTGCCAGCCCTCAGTTTTGTTCCCATCTCTTCTCCACTGGGAACTGCTCCAGACCCTTCAGGTCCTTTCATAGCATCATTCTCCTATGACATTTCTTGGCAGCCGGTATGGGGATCTCAGAGACATGGACTTTTGGTAAGCTTATTAAAATATTTTTTCTCTCCCTCTTTAAATGTGTGTGTGTGTGTTGGTATATTCCTGTACTTGTTATCTCTCCCTGTTTCCTTAACTTTCAAGGACCAAAAGAACATAAAACTTGTGGGAGTGCACGCCTGTAATCTCAGTTACTTGGGAGGCTGAGACAGAAGGTTAGCAGGTTCAAGGACAGCCTCAGCAACTAATGAGGCCCTCAGCGATTTAATGAGACCCTGTTTCAAAAAAAATAGTTCTGGGTTGTAGCTCAGAGATAGAATTCCCCTAGGTTCAATCCCCAGTACCAAAAATTTTAAAAACAAGAAGGAGGAGGAGGAGAAAGAAGAGGAGGAGAGTGTAAACTTAGTCTATCCTATTTGTCGTGGCTCCCCATTTGGGGGTGTTAGGAAGAACTCCCAAGCCTACTGATTCAAGTGGAAGCAGGGTGGCAGCTGACACTGTCCCTAGAGGCCTGGCCAAGAAAGGGTCTTGGAACTCTAAAACCTCCCAGGGGCTCAGTGGTCCCTTTCTCTTCTTTTTCCTTACTCTGCAGCTGCAGTACTTTGTATAGGCTATTCAGCTGTCTGTCCCTGCTTGCTAAAGCCTGCTGTCTAAACTATGCTTGGAATGTAAGTTATGAGTGAGTCACCCCTCCGACCCCTTTTTGAGACAAGGAAAAAACAAAATGTGGCTTTTAAATCCAAGCTGCTAGATATGGGATTTGAGCAAGGTTTTTCTTTCAGAGGAAAAACCCTCCCTCCCTTCTCTCTTCCTCCTGCCCCCCATAAATAGTCCCCTACCCTTTAGAAGATGAATGCTTATTTTTATTTTATTATATTTTTGTGGTAATGGGGATTGAACCCAGAAGTATTCTACCTCAAAGCTAGCCCCTTTTTATTTTCATTTTGAAACAGGGTCTCACTAGGTTGATGAGCGTCTCTCTACTTGCTGAGACTGTCATCAAACCTGTGATCCTCCTGTCTCAGCCTCCCAAGTGCTGGAATTACAGGCATGTGCCACCACACCTGGCTGAATGCTTTTTTTTTTTTTTTTTTTTGCGGTACTGGGTATTGAACTCAGGGGCATTCTACCTCCGAGCTACACCCCCAGCTCTATTTTTTATTCTTTATTTTGAAACAGGGTCTCACTAAGTTGCAGAGTGTCTCACTAGGTAGCTGAGGCTGGCCGCAAACCCAGATCCTCCTGTCTCAGCCTCCCAAATGCTGGGATTACAAGCGGGTGCCACCACGCCCAGCTTTGAATACTTATTTTTAAAGCACCAAAGAAACTGGGCATGATGGTGCATGCCTGTTATCCCAGTACTTGGGAGGCTGAGACAGGAACATTATAGGTTCGATAATGATATCCTCAGCAACTTAGTGATATCCTATTTAAAAATAAAATAAGGCTGGGGATATAGTTCAGAAATAGAACACTCCTGAGTTCAATCCCCAGTACCACAATCAATCAATCAATCAATCAATCAATAACCAAAAATAGGGACTATCTTTAGGCTGACATATCTCATTCATGGGTCAGAGGGAAAATAAACCATTCATCTGGAAAAACGCATAAGAGAGATTGGTGTCCCAAGCACACAGCCCCAGCATGTTTTAGAGGTCCTTCTGAGACATTTTGTAGGAGGGAACTGGCACTGATGTAAAAAGTCAGGGAAGTTGCCGGACATGGCACACATCTGTAATCCCAGTACTTGGGAGGCTGAGACAAGAGGATTGCAGGTTCCAAGGACAGCCTCAGCAACTTAGTGAGACTCTCAACAACTTTAGTGAGACCTTGTTTCAAAATAAAAAATAAAATATGGCTGGGGGTATAGATCAGAGGCACAATGCCCCTGGGTTCAATTCACAGCAACACACACACACACACACACACACACACACACACACACACACACACACACACAAATGTCAATGTCAGGGAAGTTGCAGGACAAGGTGGCACACTCCTATAATCCCAGTACTTGGGAGACTGAGACAAGAAGATCACAGTTTTGAGGACAGCCTCAGTAGCTTAGCAAGACCTTTAGAAACTTAGAGAGACTCTGTTTAAAAATAGAAAATAAAAGGGATGGAGTTGTAGCTTGGAGGTAGAATGCCCCTGGGTTCAATCCCCAGTAAAAAAAACAAAACAAAACAAAAAAAGAAAACTATATCCTTTAAACACCACATATTCAGATTCAGTACACTCAAGTGACCAACCTTTTAATTCTCTAAGCTTTTGTTATAAGTGTAAGTTCTGTATATTTGTCTTGCTTCAGCCATTTCTCTAAACGGTTTCTGTGTAATCTCATGTAAAATCAGCTTGTCCTGTATAGTTACTGTCGGATAGGAAGTGTTCTCAGACGTTTGTACTTTAAATAGCTATAGCCAGGAAGAAAGATGTTTTGTTTTCTACCCAACTTTGTCCTACTCAGGAATGTCTTTAAATCCTCTTAAAATTCTCTAATTCTCTGCAAGGTATTGTGTCATAGTTATCATAAAGTTGTAAATTTTGTGTGTGTGTGTGTGTGTGTGTGTGTGTGTGTGTGTGTGTGGTACTGGGGATTGAACTCAGGGGCATTCTACCTCCGAGTTATACCCCCAGCCCTATTTTTTATTCTTTATTTTGAAACAGGGTCTCACTAAGTTGCGGAGTGCCTCACTAGGTAGCTAAAGCTGGCCGCAAACCCAGATCCTCCAGTCTCAGCCTCCCAAATGCTGGGATTACAAGCTTGTGCCACCATGCCTGACTCAAGTTGTAAATTCTTAAGAGCACTTAAATTATTTGGGATCTCAGGAATAGTCTTTTTCAAAACCAAGGATTTTTTCCCCTGAGGACCCACGAGAAGGCTCAGAGAGTTGGGGCTAGTAAAGCACCCTAAGAGATAGGGTAGAGGTTGATAGAGCACTCTGGCAGATGAAATGAGCCAGGGATGTACATTCAATTTGGGCTGCAACTCCATGGCAGAGATGCCTGGCCACAGGTAGATTGGCCGAGTAGGACAGACTAAAAATCTAATCCGGATATAGACACTTAGTGTGCTATCCTAGCTTTCCTTCTTTTCTTTTCAGAATAACATAAGAAAACCTCTTAAAGCATGCAAACTACAAGATCATGGGTAATTCTGTGTCTATTCCTGAGAACTCCTCCCTTGTACACATTAAATAATTGGACATTTTTAAGGCAGAACACTTAAAAAGAAAATTGCTTTTGTTACATGGCTTTGCTCCAATGTCAATTTAAAAAGTGGAGACTTATTAAAAATGGGCAGTAGCCGGGCGTGGTGGCACACGCTTGTAATCCCAGCATTTGGGAGGCTGAGACTGGAGGATCCGGGTTTGTGGCCAGCCTCAGCTACCTAGTGAGGCACTCGGCAACGTAGTGAGACCCTGTTTCAAAGTAAAGAATAAAAAATAGGGCTGGGGGTATAACTCGGAGGTAGAATGCCCCTGAGTTCAATCCCCAGTACTGCAAAAAAAAAAAAAAAAAGGCCGTGATTTGCACATCTGCACCCTACCTCCAGGGGTAAAGGGTGGTTATGGTTGATCTGCCCCATCTTGACAAGTAGCCTCCTGAACCAATGGATTCAGTGTCAGCCATTATTGGTAGACCCTGCCCAAGTCATTAAACAAATCTTTAACAAATAAGTTAATTTAAATTTATTGGTGCCAAGTGTGGTGGCACACACTTGAAATCCCAGTACTTAGGAGGCTGAGACAGGAGGATAGCAGGTTCGTGGTCAGCCTCAGCAACTTAGCAAGGCCCAATTTCAAAATAAAAAGGGCTGAGGGTGTAGCTCAGAGGTAGAATGCCTCTTGTTCAATCCCTAGTACCACAATAAATAAGTAAATAAATAAATGTATTGGTAAAATAAAATATGCTAAAATTATTAACATTCCCCCCTCCCCAGGTTGCTAGCCAATCAGGATGGTACCTATCTGTCTTTGTTAGATGTTTAAAATGTAATGCTAGCTGGGTGGGGTGACGCGTGTCTGTAATCCCAGTACTTGGGAGGTGGAAACAGGAGGATCGAAGGTTTCAGGAAAGCCTCAGCAACATAGCGAGATTCTCAGCAACCTAGCAAGACCCCGTTTCAAAAAAAAAAAAAAATTATAAAAGGGCTCACGGTAGAGCTCAGAGATAGAATCCCTTGGGTTTAATCTCTAGTGCCACACACACTGTACTGTGTGTGTATAGTACTGGGGATTGAACCCAGCCGTGTATTACCTCCTTGTTACACCCCCAGCTCTTTTTATTTTTTGTTTTGAAACAGGGTCTTGCCTAGGTTGCTGAGAGTCTCAATATGTTCCTAAAGCTGTCCTTGAAACTGTGATCCTCCTGACTCAGCCTCCCAAGTACTGGGATTGCAGGCATGTGCCACCATGCCTGGCTCTGTAATGCCCATATTTAAAAGGTTTTTTTCCTTGACAGGAAAAATGGCTTTAAATGTTTTTTGTTTTTTGAAACAGGGATTTGCTAAATTTCCAAGACAGGCCTGAAACTTGCGATCCTCCTGTCTTAGCCTTCCAAATATTGAAATTACAGGTGTGCTGCAACTGGCTTAAAATGCTAATTATCCTGTTGTATATTTTGGTTTTCATGAGTAATCTAAAGATAGCTGTTAAAATGAGTAAACTAGACAAATGTATGGGGTAGGATTTATAAATGTCTAATTAGGTTTTGAAGAAAAATTATTTGTTTTTCTGAAAAAAAGAAAAAGACTCATTTACTAAAGGTTTTTCTAAATAGGACTGATGGTTACCAAATATGCTTATGTGGCCTAATGTCAACAGTCAATAATAAAACTGGAAAGGGCACTCTGTTTTCTTTAAAATAGATGGCATGCTATTAACTACACTTTGTATTAGATTCATAAAAACATAGCTTTTATTTTATTATTTCATTTTATTTTATTGGTGGTACTGGGGATTGAATATTCTACCTCCGAGATATGCACCCAGCCCTATTTTATTTTTTTATTTGAAAACTGGGTCTCGCTAAATTGCTGAGGGCCTTGTTAAATTGCTGGGGCTAGCCTCAAACCTGCAATCCTCCTGTCTCAGCCTCCCAAATACTGAGATTATAAGTGTGCCACCATACCCGGCTAAAATGTAATTATTTTGTTTTTACAAGGAAAATTTGATTCAGTGCTAAAGAAAAAAAATGTTTTTTGGACTCTTTCACACCTCAAATATATTTTAGGGTTTGGACGGAGTTCTAAAGAGGTTTATAATTGTTATTGAAAACATTGACAGAATTCTTGTGTGTGTGTGTGTGTGTGTGTGTGTGTGTGTGTGTGTGTGTGAGAGAGAGAGAGAGAGAGAGAGAGAGAGAGAGAGAGAGAGAGAGAGAGAGAGAGAGATACCAGGGACATTCTACCTCTGAGCTACGTCCCAGCCCTATCCCTATTTTATTTTGAAACAGGGTCTCACTAAGTTGCTGAAGGCCAAGCTAAGTTGCCCAGGCTGGCTGCAAACCTGCAATCCTCCTGTCTCAGCCTCCCAAGTACTGGAATTACAAGTGTGCGCCACCATGCCAGCTTGACAAAATTCTTAAACTCAAGGAATTTAATCTTATCTGGCATTGCTTTATTCCAGGCCTAAAATAAGCCAAAGAAAATGCAAGCTTGTTTTTGAAAATAACAGATGATTTAAAATACTACAATGGGCTAAAATTAAGATTTTTTTTTTTTGGTGGTGGTGGTACTGGGGATTGAACTCAGGGGCATTTTACCTCCGAGCTATACCCCCAGCCCTATTTTTTTTTTATTCTTTATTTTGAAACAGGGTCTCACTAAGTTGCGGAGAGCCTCACTAGGTAGCTGAGGCTGGCCGTGAACCCGGATCCTCTGGTCTCATCCTCCTAAATGCTGGGATTACAAGTGTGCACCCCCACACCCGGCTAAATTAAGGGTTTTTGTTGTAAATTGATTATAGGTGATAACACTACTTTTAAAATTATCTGAGCCTGGAGGGCTGGTATGTGCCTATAATCCCAGTACTTGGGAGGCTGAGACAGGAGGATTGCAGGTACAAGGCCAGTCTTAGAAATTTAGGGAGATTGTTTCCAAATAAGGAATAAAAAGGACTGGGAGTATAGATCAGAGGTAGAATGCCTCTGGGTTCAATCCTCAGTACCCCCTCCCCCCAAAAATTATCCGTCTTATACCTTCACTCAGAAAACTAAATTTTATATACATTTCCAGATTTGGGCGGGGTTACTAGGGATTGAACTCAGAGACATTCTACCTATGAGATCACCCCCAGCCCTATTTTATGTTTTATTTTGAAACATGGCCTCACTAAGTTGCTGACAGCCTCACTAAATTGCTGAGTCTGGCTTCAAACCTCTGATTCTCCTGTCTCAGTCTCCCAAGTACTGGGATTACAAACATGTGCCACCACACCCAGCTTTAGTCCTTTTGTTTTTATCTTTTAATGCATTTCAGACCTAGAGCTACAATCAGGCATTGAGTAGTGTTTATATCCATGGGTACAGGACGGCATATAGGTGGCTGGGGGTTGCGAGCAGTAAAAGAATACTAGCAAAAATCCCTTGCGTTTATGTATCACTGTGAGTTATTACTTTTAAATGCACAGAGCCTTCAAACACATTATCTCATAGAAATTACTTACTTCAACTGCCCAGAGTTTATAACCTTTTCTTTTTATTATTTTCTAGTGGAAAGAAGATCTGAAAGAAAAAGTGAATTTACAGGGTGCTTGTAAGAAAACCAGCATAAAATATCCATGTTCACAGGAGCACAATTTACAATAGCCAAGGAAATAAGAGTAACATCAGGAAGAAGAGCAAAGATTACTATGTTAGTGATTGAGGGGTTTTAGGGAAGGGAAGAGAAGAGGAAGATGCAAAGACTATAACAGTTGAAATAATGCTATGTATGTATACAAAATTATGAATCCCAATCTCAAAGACACATATGGGGGGAGTAGGGAAGTGCTCTAAGAGTTGTATGCATGTGTTTCTCTATCACTTTATACTCCAATATGATGTGTAATTACAATGCATTACATTTTTTAAAAAAGAAAACTAGCATAAAAATGAGTGTCATTGCCGGGTGTGGGGCACATGTCTGTAATCCCAGTACTTGGGAGGCTGAGACAGGAGGATTGCAAGTTCAAGGACAGCCTGAGCAACATAGCTAGACTCTCAACTATCTAGTGTTACCTTGTTTCAAAATAAAAATTTAAAAAGGGCTAGAGGTGTAGCTTGGTAGTAGAATGCCCCTGTGTTCAATCCCCAGCAAAATGCTAGTGGTGACCATATGTATGTAACATTGTATCACTGTTTTTCTCTTCAGGTTCTTAATGAATGAAGTGTTTTATTTAATATGAAGTCAGTTATGTGCAGAGTAGGTATTTGAATATACTGATGTGTGTGTGTGTGTGTGTGTGTGTGTGTGTGTGTGTGTGTGTGTGTGTGTTTTACTAGGGATTGAATGCCCCTGGCCAGGCACATTCTACCTTCGAGCTGCACTCCCAGCCTGGATTCTAATTTTTTTTTTTTTTTTGAAACAGGATCTTGCTAAGTTGCTGAGGACCTCGATAAATGATTGAGGCTGGCCTTGAACCTGGGGTCCTCCTGTCTCAGCCTTTCAAGTACTGGAATTACAGGCATGTGTCACCATACCCAGCTCGCTTGCTACTCTCAAGGGATAGTTTGCTATGCAGCTGTGTCTGGGATTACAGGCATGTGCCACCATGCCCGGCTTCTGCAAATACTTAATAAGGATCATTTAATGGTTGAAACTGGATAAGGTTTTGGTCAAGGGCCTGGGCTTTGGATTCTCTTATGTCTCTCTGGGTACTTAGGGTCCCATTCCAGAAACCCATGGCGTGGCAGCTAGGACCCAGGCTTGGCCCAAAGGTAACTGAGCTTTAGCCCTGGGCTCAAGCCTATTCTTGACTCCTTCAAAGTAAATGGAGTACACGTTTTGAAAGTAGATGTTTTCTCCCAGGCCATCAGCTATATCCATTGCCAGCAGCTGATTTACGTAGAGCTGCAGACAGTCCTGTATGCCAACATACAGGCCCTGAGCTTCCTCCTCCACACCATCTCCATCTTTCAGACCCTGACACCCACAACCCTTCTTCCTCTACTCTTTGGATAAGGTCCAAGCCCTGAGGCTCCCCAGCCTCTACTGTAGAAGTGAAAATATAGGGAGAGAACACTGGCCTGAGAGTTTGAAAAACTTTGGTTTGGTCCTTCCCAATGATGTCACCTTAGGCAAATCTCTTTACCAGTCTGGCTTCAGTTTCCTCTAGGTATAAAATGAATTTATTGCAAACTGCCCTGTCCACCTCCCAGAACAGTTGGAAGGGCATGATCTTTGAAGGATCCATACAGGCATGTCTGCATGCAAAATAGGCTAACTGACACATAGGCCTGATTTTCTAGAGAAATTAGGGCGTATGCATCAGATCTCTGAACAGAGAATATGCTTGCAGAACAATACACAAATGACTGCTCTGGTATTGGGCTGACAGCACAGTTGATTTTTGAAATATTCCATACAACCCTGCTCACAACACATTGCCTCTTTAGGGAAATCCTTAAGTTCTAACCTTAAGCCCTTTCTCAAATTGTTACTGCATTCTTTTGGGGCTTTGAGGCTGGCTCTCATTGCTCAAGTAACATCTGGGAACCTCTGGCTTGAAGGAAAATAACTAGCTAAGATTCTCCCTTAACACTTTCCTTCCCAGGTTTTTAGTTTTATTTTTAGTTTTTTTATTTTTTATTTATTTATTTTTGTAGTACTGGGGATTGAACCCAGGGGCATTCTACCTCCGAGCTACACCCCCGGCCCTATTTTTTATTCTTTATTTTGAAACAGGGTCTCACTAAGTTGCAGAGGGCCTCACTAAGTAGCTGAGGCTGGTCGCGAACCTGCAATTCTCCTGTGTCTGCCTCCCAAATACTGGGATTACAAGCGTGTGTCACCATGCCTGGCTCCTTCCCAGGTTTGTTTGTTTGTTTATGTGTGTGGTACTGGGGATTGAACCCCGGGGCATTCTACTTTTTATCTATACCCCTAGCCCTTTTTATTTTTGTTTTGAAACAGGGTCTCACTAGGTTGCTGAGGTTCTCATTAAGTTGCTGAGGCTGACCTCAAACCTGGATTGCCTCCCCTCTCCTTTAATCCCAGTACTTGGGAAGCTGATACAAGAGTGTCACAGATTCAATGCCAGCCTCAGCAACTTAGTGAGATCCTGTTTCCAAAAAAAAAAATACTGTCACATTGTTGTCACATTGTTGTCCTATGTTATTTCCATGGTTCTGGATAAAAAAGGTGTAGCCCTCCTGTGTAAAGGCATATTAGGCAGCTTTGTTTCACTGTGACCAACATACTGGACAAGAACAACTTAACACTCACTACTGCACTTGACTAGTCTAAAAAAAAAAAAAAAGAAAAGAACAACTTAACGAAGGAGAAAAAGTCTGTTTTTGTTCATGGTTTCAGAGGTTCAGTCCATGGTAGGCTGGCTCCAAGGCAGAAATACCATGGTGATAGGGTGAGGCAGAGGAAAACTACTCAGCTTCTGGCAGCCAGAAAGCTGAGACAGAGACAGAGAGGGAGAAAGAAAGGGATCAGGGACATAGATAGTCCCCAAGGCCACCCCCATCCAGTGACCTACCTCCTCCAGCCACATCCCACCTGCCTACAGTTATCACCCATTAAATCCATTCAAATTATTAGTCCATCGAATGGATTTAGCCACTCTCCTCATCATTCAATAATTTCACCTCCAAACATTGCTTCATCACCAGCACGTGAGCTTTTCTGGGGGATAATCTATATCCACACCATAACAGGAGGTAAGGCCTGAATATTGGGTGATCTGGGTTGCTAGAATGGGGACAAGGGGACAGAGGGCATATAGGGCCTTCATTTTCTTTTGGGGGTCCAAAATTGGGGGTTTGTACCCTAAACTGCCTATTTTAGCATCATCGGATGTGGGTAGAGGGACACAGGGATGGTGGGGGAGGTTGTCTCCAAACTATCCCCCACTAGACTACCAGGATGCTGAAAATCCACCCCTGGAAAGTATTCCCTTGTGTTACAGGTTAATGGTTACAGAAGATCCTTGGTAGCCTTCCTTTTTCTTTAAGCCAGGCATATAGCTGTGGTTGGCTTGCTGGAGTAATGTCTGTTTCTTCACCTCTAAGACAATGGTGGTGGAGAGAAGATAGGAGCAGTGGCCTAGAGGGGCCCTGAGATCCTCTTCCAGATAGGTGTCTATCTCACAAATCCATACTTTAGTAGGGTTATATTCACCAGTATTTTCATGGAAGTTGGGAAGGGGTCTTCACATTTTGGCCCCCTCGTCGCTGTAGAGGCAGGCACTATCTATCCAGTTGTTGAAGTGCCACTCTCCAATTAGACTAGACAGCAGCCCTACATAGGGTTTGGGTACAAAGGAAGGGGAGTGGCCCCCTGCTGGGAATATAGACCTCTGACTTTTTTAAAGCTTCCTCTGCACAGCCTTCTCTCACCCTTTTTCCTTAACTTTCTTTGTCTCTTTACTGTTACTCACTACTCTCCTTCCCCAACAGCCCTCCCTGCCATTCTTCCATTGTTTAGATTTCTGCCTATCACTCTCTGTCCACAAACATCCAAAATGAATACTCACAAATGCATTCAATTAAAATAGCTCTACAAAAGATGGCTGTCTAACTCCTGGGGGAAAAGCAAGCAAGGTAGAGAGGATGCAGATGTTGTACAGAAATTCATTGTTCCCAGGTCTCCAGAACTCAGCTGAGGTACCGGTGAGAATTCAGAGATTGGCCTTGCCAACCTTAGTTAAAAAAGACCCTATACCCTATGTTTCCTTTCCTTTCCTTTCTCTGTCCTTGCTCCTTAGAAAATCCCTTGCTCATCAGGGCTTGGTGGCATATTCTTATAATCACAGTAGTTAGGATGCTGAGAGAGGATTGCAGGTTCAAGACCAGACTCAGAAAGACCCTCGGTGACTTAGTGAGACCCTGTTTCAAAATAAAAATACAAAGGGCTAGGAGTGTACCTCAGAGGTAGGATCACCTTAGATTCAATCTCTGGTACCAAAAAAAAAATCCATTTCCCTCCTATTCTCTAAAATAAACCAATGAATCCTTTTTAGAGGGTGTCTTCCAAGAGGGAGGGAATGTAAGGAACAAGGGGACTGCCTTCCTCAGCATGGAAATTCCACCCTCAATTTTTCCCTATGTCAAGAGACATAGCTGAGTGGGAGAGATCCGTTGCTAGTAGAGGTCAACAGTATATGAAAGACTGGGCTCTGGGTCTAGAGCCCTTCCTCCCATGGGAGGAGATAAAGAGGGAACAGGGCTGGAGGGAGGGAAGGAGGAAGGGAGGAGAGAGAAATTTCATAGGATCCTGTTCTTGCTTTTTTTTTTTTTTTTTTGGTACTGAGGATTGAATCCAGGGGCATTCTACCTTCAAGATATACCACCAGCCCTTTTTGCTTGTGTGTGTGTGTGTGTGTGTGTGTGTGTGTGTGTGTGTGTGGTACTGGGGATTGAATTCAGGGACATTATACCTCTGAGCCAAACCCCTAGCTCTATTTTTATTCTTTATTTTGAAACAAGGTGTCACTAAGTTGCAGAGGATCTCACTAGGTAGCTGAGGCTGGCTGCGAACCTTCAATCCTCCTGTCTCAGCCTCCCAAGTACTGGGATTACAAGCATGTGCCACCATGCCCAGCTTTTACTTTTCATTTTGAAACAAGGTTTTGCCAAATTTCTGAAACTGGCCTTAAACCTGCAATACTCCTGTCTCAGCTTCCCAAGTATTAGGATTACAGATATTGTGCCACCATATTCAGCTATGTTCTTGCCTTTTAGAGGTGAGCTCCAGGTCTGGTGAAGGATAGGCAGAGGGAGCCACTGTGAGGCTGGGGCACCGGAGTTCCTATGTCCTCTCTGCTGAGCATCAGGCGAGGTAAGAATATGAGAAAATCAAGTGAGGTCCAGACTTTGTGTCTCCTTGAATCAAAAACCAGGAGTGGAAAAGCAAAAACTTTAGTTTGAAGAAATGTTTATTTGGTCAGTTTTATGCCAAGAAGCTTGGTTGATTGTTTTCCACTGAAGCAATCAGGTGAATCAAGTTGACCAAAACTGACCAAATGGTCTGCTTAGTTTTAATGTCATGTAGACAACAACTTCTCCCTGGGGCCCCAGATTTCCTACTAATAGTCTCATGCACCGGGACTATTACTTATATAATAACAACACTGAGAAAATTATTTCTAGGACAAAGTTCTCTGGTTCTGGACAACCCGCCTCCTCTGCTTCCAACTCCAAAACAGCTGCTCAAGTTTGAGCTGGATTCCTTGTTTTTTGTTTTTTGTTTTTTTTTTTTCAAATTTTAGCTTTTGGCCTTCTGACAAAGGATGAAGAGTTTGTTTTTAACGTGGCAGCTGCTAACCTGGATGATCTGCATAAAGTGGCCCAACTGGAGCAGCACCCCAGATTGTGACCAGAATCCAAAACTGCCATCTCTTACCAGCACCCAAACTTCTGGGTTCCATAGATTTGGCTAGACTTCCTTTTCCCTCCCACTGTAGCTTCACCCACCTTCCTCATCCTTACCTTCCCCCTGATGCTTTTCTAGAATATTTATTTTTAGCACTTCGTGGTTTGTTATTTCTTCCCTTTGCTGAGATGAGTTTTCTCTCCTCCTTGAGCAGTGTGTGTGTGTGTGTGTGTGTGTGTTACTGGGGATTGAACACAGGGACATTTTACCTTTGAGCTACGCCTGCAACCCTTTTTATGTTTTTATTTTGAGACAGTGTCTCATTAAGTTGTATAGGCTGGCCTCGAACCTGTGATCCTCCTGTCTCAGCTTCCCAAGAACTGAGATTACAAGCATGTGCCACTACATCCAGCTCCTCCTTGAGACTTTATTTTGTTCAACATAAGAGAATGTCTCATGCAAATCAGTTAAAACCATGTAAGAGCCCTCAACATGGGAAATAGTAAGCACTCTAAAGTCAGATGCCAGCTCTTCTCTAAACTCAGCCTAAACCCTAGGTTCCTAGGGAAACAAGCCTGTGTTAGATCATGGGGATTTCCAAGTTGTTACAGGTATTTATGTATTGCTACCCAGTCACTGGGAATGGGCATTATGGGGTGGAAGGGGTTGGGACTTGATCATGAAAAGGTGATTTTAACTACAATGCTCTGAGATCCTCCAGCACTGAGGTTATCTCTTTGAGCCTCGATTTCTTCATCTGTAAAATGGAGATAACTCAGTCAGGTGTGGTGGCACATGCTTGTAATCCCAGTACTTGGGAAGCTGAAACAGGAGGATTGCAGGTTTGAGGCCAGCCTCAGCAATTTAGTGAGGCTCTCAGCAACTTAGAGAGACTGTGTTTCAAAATAAAAAATAAAAATGGGGCTAGGGGTGTAACTCAGAGGTAGAATGCCCCTGGGTTCAAACCCCAGAAGCACACGCACACCGAAAAAGGAGATAATTCTCCATGTCCTGGCAGTTTCACAGAACTACAATGAGGTGACTGTTAGATGGCCATCCAGGTGGTAACCTGTCATGACCAGATTGCCCCTGTGTTCTAATGTAGTGTTAGATGTTGAAAGGTAATTGGTGTACTGCATATGGAATGTTTCATGGATATAATGGGCTTAGATGAGGCGTGTTCAAGTCATCCCAGCTCTAGGACCTGCTCTGGGCCTGAGGAGGGGAGTGGATGAAAGAGGAACTTGTGGTCTGAGTCCTTGGCATGGGGAAGGGTGTCTTACTTTATCCCTAGGAGTTTAAAGCCAACCAGGAAATTGATTTTCAAGATCATTTCACTTCAACATCAGTTGGCTGCATAAATTCCACCTCAGCCCACAAACTACGCCTCCACCCTCTGCCTAAGCCCCCATCACCCCCTACCCCAGTGCTCTCCATTTTCTATCTTCTGTCATCCTTTCCTCCCCTTGCCCAGATTTCTAAGCACCCCCTCTCTGGCCTGCCAGGAACCAGTTCACTTGGGGCCCCATCCTTTGGACAGATTCCTGGAACTTACAACCCAGATGGGAGAGGCATGAAGAAAGATTCATTTACCCCAGCACTCTCGCCTGATTTGTCGCTGGGCCTCTGCCTGATTTTCAGTCATCTGCCCCCAATTTCATTCCGGAAACTGGCTAGGGCCAGGCCTCATTTTCCTGGCGGCTCAATCCCCCCTTCCTTCCATCCAGGCATCCAGCCATAGGCCAACTGGGGGTCAAGGATGACGGCTCATTGGAGGGGCCAAGCAGGTGGCCTTGGCCTCAATTCAGCTCTAGGGAGCTTCTTGTTTTCTCCTAAACTTCCAAGAATCTCCATTCCCAGATGAGGCATGCTGTCAGATCTTGGCAAATGACACAAAACCTGTCCTCCTTTCCCTCTTCTGCCTGATACTAAACCTATTTTTCCTCTGACGTACAGCGTACAAGATTCCTGCTAGCAGCTGGACCAAAAAGGCTTGAAGGTCAAGTAGAGTGCAGTTATCTGTGCAAAAAGGAAAGGCCTAGTTTTAGAACATCCTAATTAGCTTGTTAAAACTCCTATTGAAAGAATCGGAGGGTTTCCACTTCTCTAGCCCTACTCCTGGGTCTTCGAAACTGTATATTTTGGGGGAAAAAGCCTGTGCCAGAATGTGAAACCCATTCTTAGCAGCCTAGATGTCACAAAGAAGCAACAACAACAACAACAAAATCCAACTACCAGGTGCAGTGGTGTATACCTATAATCCCAGTACTTGGGAGACTGAGACAGGAGGATCACAGGTTCGAGGCTAGCTTCAACAATTTAGCAATATCCTCAGCAACTTTGTGAGACTCTGTTTCAAAATAAAAAAAATAAATTAAAAGGGCTGGGGGTGTACCTTGGAGGTAAAACATCCCTGGGTTCAATTCCCAGTAACATACATATCACCACCACCACCAGCAGCAGCAGCCAACCTAGCATCTCAGGCTGAAGAAACAGCTCTCCAAGCTGGTTCAGCAAAGGAAGGTCTGGTCCCCTCTTCTAAGTCCCTTTAGGAAACCCAGCTTTCTAGCTCCTAAGCAGAGTTCTGTCCCCACTCCCTACCCATCTTGGTGAGGACACTGAACAACATAGTTGGGTTCCGTTTCCTGCCTGCGGAAGCTGGGGCTGTGTGGCTATTCTGTGGGTTATTCCCAGAGGTGATCTCCTTGTCCCCTCATCCTTTAGGAAAGAAAGGGAGACTCTAGTGTGGCTGGGAATTCCACTTTCTAGGAATAGGACCACTAGGTGAAGCTAAGCCTTTCAGCCACTGTGTGGCGCCATTTACCCACTTTTCTATGCACACTTAATGGGAGGCAGCTGTGTGCAAAGCAAATCAAGCCTAAAAACTTGAGAATTTCTCAGGAACGTGGTTGTTGTTGTTGATGTTGTTGTTTGTGTGTGTGATACTGGGAATTGAATTTAGGGGCGTACCACCTCTGTGCTACATCCCCAGTCCTTTTTATTTTTTATTTTGAAAAAGGGGGCTTGCTAAATTGCTGAGGCTGGCCTCAAACCTGTGATCCTCCTGTCTCAGCCTCCCAAGTACTGGGATTACAGGCATGCACCATCGTGTCTGGCTCAGGGATCTGGTTCTGACTAGGTTACTGTCATGATGAAGGTGCTTGAGCAAATTCTCTACCTCCATGTGCCTCGGTTCCTTGTTCTGTGAAACAGGAGGCAAATGGGGTCACTGAACTCCCTTCCAGCTTCATAATCCTACAAGTATGTGAGTGTACTCCTGCCAGTCATCTGAGTGATGTCATTTTGTGCCTTTGGGCAACACAGGATGAGTATAGAGAAAAGTACAAGGGCCAGGGTGCATGTAAGCATGGGGCTAAGGTTGAGGAGAGGGTCAGGGAAGCTGGAGGGCTTTGGGACACAAGGACCGAGATTTTTCCTGAGCCTCCCAGGGTGCCAAGGCAAAGATGAGGGAACCCATTCATTTGCTGAGGAAACACTGACCAACCACAGACTTGGTGCCAGGCAGTGTGTGATGGAAGTGAGGCTGCGGTGGTGGCAGTAGTGCCGTGAATGGCAGGTGGGACACCAAGGTGAATAAACCCCAGTGGGGAAGTAGATAAGCAAAGAAACAACCAGCACCCAAGGGGGAATGGAGACTGCTAAATAGAAATACAGATTGCAGGAGGCGGGGAGGAAGGAGGGATGCATTCTGAACCAGATAAGGAAGGTCTCACAGAGGAGGGGCGGTTTTGGCTGGGTTTGGGAAGATGAACAGATGTTTATGGGGGAGGGAAAGAAAGGGAGGGAAAGGCAGGCATTCTGGGAAGATTCAGGATGGGGGCATTTGTGTTGTTTAGAGCAGATAGGGAGTAGTCTGAGGTGACGAGAGGAATGGAATAAAAAGTTTGTAAAAATGGTTGGAGGTCAGCTGGGTGCGGTGGCACACTCCTGTGGTCCTAGTATTTGGGAGGCTGAGAGAGAAGGCTCACAGGTTCAAGGCCAGCCTCGGCAACTTAGCAAGGCTCTGTTTCCAATTAAAAAAAAAAAAGAAAAGATAAAAGGGGCTTGAGGGGTGTAGCTCAGAGTTAGAATGTCCCTGGGTTCAATCTCCAGTTCCACAAAAAATTTTGTTTGTTTGGAGCCAGATTCTGAGTTTCCGGAGCCCTTTTTACATGCCCTGCTCTGTAGAGAGTGTTCTGTGCACGGTATAAGGAACAGACTCTCAAATGTGGACAATTTCAACACCCGCTCCCCAGCCGAGCATGGTGGCCCATGCTTGTAAACCCAGTACTTGGGAGGTTGAGATAGGAAGAGCACAGGTTCGCAGTCAGCCTCAGCTACTGAGTGAAGCCCTCCACAACTTAGTGAGACCCTGTTTCAAAACAAAGAATAAAAATAGGGCTGGGGGGCCGGGCGTGGTGGTGCATGCTTATAATCCCAGTACTTGGGAGGCTGAGACAGGATCACAAGTTCACAGCCAGCCTCAGCTCTTTGCAACTTAGTGAAAAAAAAAAAGTGAAAAAAAAGAAAACTTAGTGAGACCCTGTTTCAAAATAAAGAATAAAAAATAGGGCTGAAGCCGGGCGTGGTGGCGCATGCTTGTAATCCCAGCATTCGGGAGGCTGAGACCGGAGGATCCGGGTTCGCAGCCAGCCTCAGCTACCTAGTGAGGCACTCAGCAAATTAGTGAGACTCGGTTTCAAAACAAAGAATAAAAAAAACATAGGGCTGGGGGTATAGCTCAGAGGTAGAATGCCCCTGAGTTCAATCCCCAGTACCGCAAAAAAAAAAAAAATAGGGCTGAAACAAACAAACAACAACAACAAAAAAAAATAGGGCTGAGGGTGTAGCTTGAAGGTAGAATGTCTCTGGGTTCCATCCCCAGTACCACAAAATAAATAAATAAATAAACGAACAAACACACATACAAAACCCACTCCCCCACACATGTACAAAGCTACAAAAATTCTGGGACACTGGGCAAGCCCCCCGACTGGAGGCATGGGGAATCAGGGGAAGGGCATCATGAAGGAAAGTAATCTTCCTGCAGTATGTACCCCACTCTCCTACTTTCTCCTGAAATGCAGATGATAGGAAGCTTAGGAGACCTGACCTACTAGCTGGGCAGGATCAAGGATGGCCTGGGCAACTGAGAGAGGAAATGGGGTATAGCCCAGTGGTAGAGTGCCCCTGCATTCAATCCCCAGTACTAAAAACAAGACCTGACCTACAAGGAACACACAGAGGCCCTGCTTCAAAGATGGGAGAGCCGTCCTAGGAGACCTGGCAAACTGCCTCCACTGTGGCGGCATTGGCAGGACTAGTCCCTCTAGTTTGTTTCCAATCAGACCTCACCAGCCAGGGGCAGATAGCGAAAAGGGCTGAGGTATCATAGGAGCTGGTATCAGCCCAATTAGGATAATAAATCAAGTGAGGTTTAGGTTAGACTTAAGGAAGGAAGAACTCTGATCTGGTTAACCATGAGAGGTCAGAAAATGTGTCTGTTCAGTAGCTGATGAGTGTCCACTTAATGCCAGGCACATGGCTAGGAGGAACAGTGCAGGCTGGAAGATTGCAAAGATAAATCAGATATAGCATAGCCCTTTGGGAATGCAATTGAGATGGGTTTGGTAGGCAAAATAATGCCCCCCCAATGATGTCCACATTCAAGTGCCCAGGAGTTATGAATATATTATATTACATAGCAAAGGGAAACAGAAGATTCAGATGGAATTGAGGCTGCTAATGAGATGACCCTAAAATAGGAAGATGATCCTGGATTTTCCAGGTGGGTCCAGTGTCATCACAAGAGTACTTATAAGTGGGAGAAAGTGGCAGGAGAGGAGGTCAGAGGTGTGACAAGGACTCACCGTCATGTTGCTGGCTTTGAAAATACAGAAAGGGCTGGGCACGGAGGCACATACCTGTAATCCCAGTGCTTAGAAGGCTGGGACAAGAGGATTGAGGCCAGCCTCAGTAATTTAGCAAAACCCTCAGCAACCTGGAGAGACCCTGTTTCAAAAATAAAATAAGATAATAGGGCTGGGGGTGTAACTCAAATGCAGAATGTCCCTGGGTTCAATTCCCAGTACCAAATAAATAAATAAAATTTTAAAAAATTAAAAAGGAGCCGGGCATGGTGGCACATGCTTGTAATCCCAGCTTTTGGGAGGCTGAGACAGGAGGATCCCGGTTCGTGGCCAGCCTCAGCTACTTAGTGTGAGGCCCTCCGCAACTTAGTGAGACCCTGTTTCAAAATAAAGAATAAAAAATAGGACTGGGGGTGTAGCTCAGAGGTAGAATGCCCCTGGGCTCAATCCCCAGTACTGAAAAAAAAAAAAAAGAAGAAGGAAAGAAAGCTGAAGGGGGCGGCATAGTGTCCTGAAGCCAGAGGGACACTATCAGGCCTGAAAGAAGAAAAACAGGTTTAGGGAACCCAGAAGCAAATGAGTGGGGCATGCTGGTGCACACCTATAATCCCAGTACTTGAGAGGCTGAGACAGGAGGATCACAAATTGGAGGCCAGTCTCAGAAACTTAGTGAGACCTTGTCTGAAAATAAAAAATAAAACAGGGCTGGAAGTGTAGCTTGGAGGTAGAATGCCCCTGGGTTCAATCACACAGTACCACAAAAGAAAAGAAGAAAAAAAAAAGTAAATGAGCTTTAGTAAATGAAGGGCAGGAAGTGTAAGGAGAAAAGACTTGGCAAGGCTGAGAGGAAGCTTCTGCCTCTACCCTCCCCACTCTGAAACTCCCAAGTGCCTAAGTTATTGTCTGCCCTTCTTTGCTGATTTAAGAACCTAACTTCAAACGAGCATGGTGGCACACGCCTGTAATCCCAGTACTTGGGAGGCTGATACAGGAGGATCACAGGTTTGAGGCCAGCCTCAACAACTTACAGTGAGAGCCTCAGCAACTTAGCAAGACTCTTTTTCCAAATAAAAACAAAATAGGGCTGGGGTGTAGCTCAGAGGCAGAATGTCCCTGGGTTCAATCCCCAGCACCACAAAAAAACAAAAACAGAACCCTAACCCCGCAGCCCTGACGCTTGCCACAGCAGATCGCAGAGGTCCCTGGTACACTTTCTGCCTGTCACCACTCACTACTCCCCTTCTCCCCCCCCACCCCCCGCTTTGGATCTAAAGTCCACCAGGGGCTCCTCCACCAACCCCACAGCAAGCAAGGCACTGACCAAGAGGGAGGAAGCGCCAGGAGGCTCCCTGCAGCTCTTGAAACTCTCAGTCCATCTGGGGCCTGGCTCTGAAGGATGAGCGGAAAAGGAAGAGTTGGGGAGGATTGTTGCATTGTGGTGGGAGTCTTCATTCCTCATAGAAATTTCTGGAGCGGTGTGGGGGCTGGGCCAAGGCGCGGGGGCGGGAATGGGAGCTATCTTGGAATTTCTAATCATCTGGGTGCTCCATTGGCAAACTCTCATCTGGAGCAAAATAGACTGGCCCGAATCCGGGGAGGGGGGTCTTAGAGGCAGGGGTGAGGTAAGAGAGCAGGAGGAGGGGGGAGGTTTGTCTCTCCTCACAGGGGCTGGGGTCTCTGCCAGTGCTGGCCCCTGGGAAAGCAGGCTTCCCTCTCTATCCCCTGACCTTGCCCTTTTCCCATCCCTACCCCTGTCCTTGGCACCAGGGCCTCTGGAGAAAAGGGAAGAAAAATGAGTGGGCAGGAACAGCTGGATGCAGCCAGGAGCACATCTGGCCTCCCAGGCCGTCTCCAGGTCCTGGCTTCCCCCTCCCCCAACATCCTCTCCCTCTTCGCAGGCTTCTGATAGGAGGGCCCCACAGTGGAGCTGGGGGGAGGGTGAGGAGTTAGAGTGGGACTGGGCGGAGGCGGGGGTGGGGGGGGAGAAAGTTGTTTCAAATATTAGCTGCTCTTGTGAGGTGGCCTCTTGGCTGGAGCCTGACCACCTAACTTCCTGTTTTTCCTACAGCTGCCTCCTCCCCTCCCTCTGCTCTGGGCTGGAACTGAGCCGGGGAGGAAGGAGGAGCAGCGAAGTTGGCCAGGGTCGCCCAGTCTGATTCCCTGCAGGCCTAGGGCCAGGACGGCCTCCCTGAACCAGCTGGCGGGGGCACATATAGTCCCAGGGCCGGCTTTCGCCTCTCCGCACTTGCTCCTCTGGCCACAGCAGGAACAAGAGGCTCCTGGAACACCCCAGCTCCCACTAGCTCTTCCATGAGCACACCCTGGTCCTGGGGCCTGAAATCTCTCCATGCAGGAGCAGCCAGAAACTCTGCAGGCGGCGGCGACGCCAGCCACACCACCCGCCCAACAGCCTCCAGCCCCGCCGCCCAGCCAGCCGCTGGTCCCTTCGCTGCCAGTGTTCGTGGACCACGCAAAACAACCAAGTGAGTGCTCGGGGACTGGCTCGGGGTGGGAGTGGGGTGCCCGGCCAGGGGGTGTCTGCACGTGCCCTCTTTTTTTGCCCTCGGGAGGCAAACGTGGGAGGCCCAGGCAGGTTGCCCGTCGGGGGGGGGGGGTAGGGAACACTGAAACCTTGGTCTGGGACGGGTGTTTTGCCCTTCCGTGTTCCTCCCACCCTTTCTGCCTCCTCTGCCCCTCCACTCTGTTCTTATCCCTCTCTGTTCCCAGGCAAGGAGCTCATTAAGCCCAAAGCAATTTTAGGGCGCCCAGTAGAGAGACCTACAGAGGCTGCTGCCGCTGATGCTGCTGGCGCTGCTGCTGAAGAGTGCCCGGGATCGGGCGCCAGGGGAGTCGGAGTCAAAAACCATCGCTGTCAGGTCTGCCGGCCCCCCAGCCAGTTTCTCAAGTCGGGAACTTCCTACTCCCTGTGGAGGCCTAGGGATCTCTAAGGCATTCCAGCTTCCCCTGCCACCTCCGTCTTCATCCCAGTCAGTCCCCTGCACTTAGCCTCCCTTGGCAGATCTACTTTTTCACTCCCTTCCCCACCCTACCCCATTGCACCCCACCCACGTCCACAAATTTCAAAGTGAAGACAGAGGATTAAGAGGCGTCCCTGTCCCCATCTTGATCATTTAGTCTGCAGTTGCCTGTCTGTGACTTCCCCTGCTGTACACTGTGGCACGATTGTTCTCTCAGAGCCACCAGGCGTCTCCCAAGAGCCCCTGAAAGACATCTGTTTCCAGGCTAGGTTGGTTTTTCTCCTGGAACTGCTGGGCCCAGGCTGGTCCCTGTGACCACACCTGAGAGCTCGCTGTCCTGTTTCCTGAAGACCCAGGAGAAAAGAGGTGCCCCTAGTTCTCTGCCTGGGGTAGCCTCTCCTGGGCACCTGGGCTGCCACATCACTCTGTGGCCCTCAGCCCCCTCCCTGTCCTGGCCAGGCCCGGGAAGGGAGAGGAAGGCAGGAGGACCCCGTCCTAACCCCTGTCATCCCTCCTCTTGCCAGCGGATCCGAGCCAGCCGAGAAGCAGGCTCACGGTTTGCCATGGAGGGCTTGGATGATAAACTGATCCTGAACGTGGGGGGCATGCGCCACGAGACCTACATCAGCACCGTGCGGGCCTTTCCAGGCACCCGCCTCTACAAGCTGACAGAGCCACCCCCGCCCGGCACCCCAGCTGCTCAGGGTCCACCGGTCCGAGAGTTTTTCTTTGACCGCAACCCTGAGCTCTTTAGCTATGTCCTGGGCTACTACCGTACTCGGCAGCTGCACTGCCCAAATGACGTTTGTCGGGATGTCCTAGAGGAGGAGTTGGCTTATTGGGGCCTGGCGGAAGCGCCTCTGGCACCTTGCTGCTGGCTCAAGCTAAGTGGCAGGGAGACCCGTACTCGGGACTTCCTGTCCTGGGAGGCCTGTGAGAATGCCCACGTGGATGAGCGCCTCCTGCTGAACCCCATGGAAGGCCAGGGACTGCGGAATGCCTGGAAGCCGTGGCTTTGGGTGCTTCTCGATCAACCCCAGTCTTCCCTGGGAGCCAAGGTAACCCGTGAACGATGCTTGGCACCATGCCAGGGCAATTTGGTGGGATTGCCCTGGAAGGGAGGGAAAAAAGGGTGGGAGTACCGAAGGCGAGGGAGGTGGGGAGGGCTGGCAGACAAGGCTTCTGACTCTCATCTTTCTCCCCAGTGCCTGTCCCTGATATCTACACTCTTCGCCGTGTGTGCCCTGGTCATCTTCTTCCAGGAGACAGAGGTTCAGCTGGATTACTTCTCGGCCAACTTCACTCCTATGGGACATGGGGTGGGGGCAGGGGGGAGCCAGCAGCCACAGCCCCAGCAGCAGCAGAACCACGGTCTGGTTTACCGACGCGCCCCCCATCTGCTCTACCTGGAACTACTCTGTGCCCTCTGGTTTGGAACTGAGCTCTTTGCCCGGGCCATTTCCTGCCCTGATAAGGTGCGCTTCCTGTGCAGCCCCCTCAACCTGGCCGACATCTTCTGTTTGTTCCCGGTGCTGGTGGAATTGGTGGTGGGTGACAAGGCTGAACGGCAGCCCCGCCTTAGCCTCACCCTCGGGGCCATCCGTTCTCTCTATGTCCTTAAGCTGGTCCGTCTCCTGGGCTTTCTTGAAAAGTCCCTGGCCCTGAGAGTCCTGGTTCACACCCTCCATTCCTCCTGGAAAGAGGTGTGTGCCTTTCTCCTGATTTGGGTGGCAGAAATCTTATTCTTTGGCTTGCTCTTCCTCTATGGGGAGCTCTTGGGCATGTCTGCCCCGGGTCAGGGAGAGCTCCACTTCGGAGACATCTTCACATGTCTCTGGTGGACTGTCATAACTCTCACCACTGTTGGCTATGGAGACGTGTACCCCCTTTCTGCCCTGGGCCAGCTCACTGCCGCTGTCACCGCCACTGTGGGCATGTGCACTGGCGTGTTGCTAGTGCCCGTACTCTTGGTCCGCTTCCAGCGCTATTATGCTGTAGCCCTGGCTCGCCAGAAACTGAGGCCCAGTGGGATCCTATAATGAGCCCACTGATCAAGAAGGGTGGACCTCACCTTCCCTTCCTTCCTCTTGCCAGTTTCTGGTTACAGATAAGGATTTCTGGCTTTATATTGGGCAAAGAATACTTCAGGAGTGGCTCCAGGTCATGGTGATTCCTGCTAGTCAGGATCAGCTGAATGAGGCCTGTAGGTCAGATGACTCCTCCTCCTCAAGCCCCCCTCCTCTCCCCAGGAAGAGCTAGTTAGGCCTCAGTATCCTCCTGCCCTACCCTAGGCCCTTCCCTTAACCTTAGAATGACCAGGAAGGATAGAGGGTAGTTCTTCCTGGATTGGTGCTATATCCCCCTCTCAACCAGCTCTTCCTTCACATTCCCTCAGTCCTGCCCCCCAGCTGGACCCTAATCTACATGGGGGACTTTTGGATAATAGTAGCCGCAGGACATCAACATCAGTTGCCTGTTCATTGGCTATGGGTATCAATAGCAATCGCCTGTGAATATCTGACAGCAACTGGTTATGGGTGTTGATGACAATTGGTACCTTCACTGCCCAGGTATAGCCAGATTGTAGCATTGCTCTCCATACTGCTCTTGGGACAGATGCTCCCAAGAGCCATGAGGAGGCCTTCGAAGATTCTCAGAGACTCCAAACAGATGCGGGTCAGCCATGTCTGAACCCGAAGCACTCTAACTACATGACCTCCTCCTCATCTCATTATATCCTCGCCCCATCCCTCCCCCTCCCCCTCCCCACAAATTTCTGTGATTTTTTTTTCATATTTTAGATATAGTATTAGCCATCAGTAATCACAATATATTAGTCAATATTAGTTACATTATCTCAGCCATGATAACAGTATGTAGTCACTAATAGACATGAAATGTTATCATCGCACATTGTATGGACAGGAATGAGGAATCTGGGATTGTTGGCAAGAACAGACAAGTGATTTCCTCTTCCGGATTTTTTCCATATATTTTTTAAACTTTACTCATTTATAATTCTTTTTTTTTTATTTTCTCCAAACACTTTCGAGTACCCACAACGGGTCTACCTCCAGTCCTCGCTGCTATTGAATATTCCTACCTTCCAACCTCTTCCTCTTCTTTTTTACTACCTGCGTGCTCTTCCCTCCTGGCTTTTCCAGTGGTGTCCACCACCATGAATCTCTCTTGGAACTGGCTTCCAGGAGGGAGAGAAGGGACCTCCTCTGGTCTAACCTCAAATCAAGCCACCGGTTGTCTGCAGAAGTACCCCAGACAATGAGGCAAAGCTGGGAGGTTGAATCGAGCCCTCACTGCTGCTGAAGCTGTGAGCGGAATTCTGTTTACAAAGCTTTTCAATAAAATATCCTTTGAAGTTTCCATTCCAGACTTGTCTGTGTTTCTTCTGGGAGAGATTTGTGGGCATCCGCAAGGATGGGGTGGGGCGAGAAATCAGTGGCAAGATCATGCAGACAAATCAGTCAATAGGGTAAAACAGCTTGCTATCTTTGTTGTATCTGTTTCTCGCAAGAAACTATTATCAATCACAGACACCTTGACTGGGAGACAAAAACTTTTGTTTGTATTGGAAACAGGGAAGCAGGGCGTGGTGGAGCATGCTTGTAATCCCAGCATTCGGGAGGCTGAGACCGGAGGATCCGGGTTCGCGGCCAGCCTCAGCTACCTAGTGAGGCACTCCGCAACTTAGTGAGACTCGGTTTCAAAATAAAGAATAAAAAATAGGGCTGGGGGTGTAGCTCGGAGGTAGAATGCTCCTGAGTTCAATCCCCAGTACCGCAAAAAAAAAAAAAAATGTATTGGAAACAGGGTGGAGAAGGGAAGAAAACAGGTCCAGGAGCTGAGGAATAGAGAAGCCTGGTTGTTGTCTTTAGGGCAGGCTTGTAGAAACCTAGGGTACTTATCAGAAGGAGGCAGTTGTTGAGGAGACGTTTCCATTTAAGGAGCACTGAGAGGGGATGGGAATCATGGCAGAATATCAAAGATAACATTTGCTTTCTTACTGCCTAGAAGTGGAAGATGTTTGGGACAATTTTATACTTTCAGAGACTCTAGTCCACTTGCCCTTGAGCTACAGATGGGGAAAAATGAGGTCTACATGCCATGCTGAAGCTTGCTGAGCACATGTAATCCCACAAAGTAGGAGGCTGAGAACAAGAGGATCACAGGTTCAAGGCCGGCCTCAGCAACTTAGTGAGATCCTGTTTCAAAAAATAAAAAGGCTGGGCCAGGTGTGGTGGCACATGTCTGTAATCCCAGTACTTGGGAGGTGGAGACAGGCGGATCGCAGGTTCGAGGACAGCCTCAGCAAGTATAGTGAGACTCTCATCAACCTAGTGAGATCCTGTTTCAAAATAGAAATAAAAAATAACGATTGGCAGGTTAGCTTGGAGGTAGAATGCCTGAGTTCAATCCCCAGTACAGAAAAAAAATACACACACACACACACACACACATATATATATATATACACATATATATAAAAAGGCTGGGCATGGTGGCGCATGCCAGTAATCCCAGTACTTGGGAGGCTGAGACAAAACGATCTCAGGTTTGAGGACAGCTTCAGCAACTTAGCAAGACTCTGAGCAACTTAGTGAGATCCTGTTTCCAAATAAAAAATAAAATAAAGCTGGGGGTGTAGCTCAAGGTAGACTGTCCCTGGGTTCAATTCCCAGTATAACTAAAATAAAATAAATAAAAAAGGGGCTGGCTAGGCCTGGAGGTACATGCTTACAATCCCAGTACTTGGGAAGCTGAGACAGGAGGATCACAGGATTGTGGTCAGCCTCATCTACTTAGTGAGGCCCTCCGGAACTTAGTGAGGCCCTGTTTCAAAATAAAGAATAAAAAAAATAGGACTGAGGGTGTTGCTCAGAGGTAGAATGCCTCTGGATTCAATCCCTAGTACTGCCAAAAAATAAAATAAAATAAGGGGCTGGGGTCATAGGTTGGAGGTAGAGTACCCCTGGGTTCAATCTCCAGTACCAAAAATTTTAAAAATGACATCTAAGCCAGGCGTGGTGGCGCACGCTTGTAATCCCAGCATTTGGGAGGCTGAGACCGGAGGATCCAGGTTCGCAGCCAGCCTCAGCTACCTAGTGAGGCACTCCGCAACTTAGTGAGACTCGGTTTCAAAATAAAGAATAAAAAATAGGGCTGGGGGTATAGCTTGAAGGTAGAACACTCATGAGTTCAATCCCCAGTACCACAAAAAAAAAGAGGTCTAGATAAGGGAGGGGATTTTCCCAGGGGCAACAAGAGAAAAAGTGATAGAGCTGGGAGTTCTATCACCTCACAGGAATTATGTATCCATCTTTATTAACCCACCAGCATCAGAAGTGGATGATTATAACTTGCAACACAATGAGAGGAGACTATACCCTGTTGCATGTAGCTGCAGTGGTGACAGAAGGATGAGGGATGGAGAGTGAGGTTAGAATGGTATACAGATTCTTGGAAGCTTGAATGAGTAAGGTAGGATATTAGAGTTGAAAGTATGCTGGGCTCTACTTGGATAGGGGCAAAGGAGCATCGAATGTCACAGAACATTATAAAAAGAACCAAGTAGAATGTCAGGGTCGAGCAAATCCTAGAATCTCATCAAGTCCAACCCCCTTCTAATTCGGGTTGGCAAACTGAGGCCCAGAAGGAGGCTGGGACTTCAAATGGTTTATATACTGAGTCAAAGCAGAAATAAGGTTGCGATAACCCCTAACCACATAATAAAAGAGACTATTTCCCTTTGTCCCCCCTGCCCCCCACATTTGGATTGAATGGTCAGACTTCTTAACCAAAAGAAAAAGGGGAGCACAAAGCTTTGTGGCCTGCCTAGCACTTCTATTACGAAACATTGTAGAATGACAGTGATGAAAGACATAGTATGTGCTTGTTTCTATAAGGGAATTCTGTATCTGAATACATCGTGAGCCTCCAACACATGATTCCCTTGAGGACTGAACCTACAAATCTCCTAAACTTTAGGGCCCTTCCTTCCTTCCTTCCTTCCTTCCTTCCTTCCTTCCTTCCTTCCTTCCTTCCTTCCTTCCTTCCTTCCTCCTTCCTCCTTCCTCCTTCCTCCTCCTCTTCCTCCTCTTCTTTCTTCCTTCCTTCCTTTTTTTATTGCGGTACTGGGGATTGAACTCGGGGGCATTCTACCTCCAAGCTATACCCCCAGCCCTATTTTTTATTCTTTATTTTGAAACAGGGTCTCACTAAGTTGCGGAGTGCCTCACTAGGTAGCTGAGGTTCTTTCTTTCTTTCTTCTGGGGATTGAACCCAGGGGCATTCTACCTCCAGGCTACACCTCAATCCTTTTTATTTTTATTTTGAAACAGGGTATTGCTACATTACTGAGGGTCTCACTAAGTTGCTGAGGCTGGTCTTGAACCTGTTTCAGACTTCCAAACACTGGAATTACAGATATGTGCCACAATACCCAGCTTAAAACCTTTTTTTTTTTTTTTTTGGTACTAGGGATTGAACTCAGGGTCATTCTACCTCCAAGCTATACCTCCAGCCCTATTTTTTATTCTTTATTTTGAAGTAGGGTCTCACTAAGTTGCAGAGGGCCTCACTAGGTAGCTGAGGCTGGCCACGAACCTGGATCCTCCGATCTCAGCCTCCCAAATGCTGGGATTATAAATGTGTGCCACCACACCCGGCAAAATCTCTCTTCTTTCTAAGCTGATTTTCTCAGATATGTTGCCAGCATGATCAAAAGCTAACACAATGAGGATGCTGAAACATACCTTTAATTTGAGTAGATCCTGCCATATGCTAAGAAGAGTTCTTTTTTCACATATAAAACTTCTCAGTCTTGAGCTAACTTGTTCCCAGACCCACTGACACAGTACAGTCACACTCCACCCAGAATATTCGTCTACCTCCTGGCAGAAACCCTACTGGCTCTGCTCTCGGCCCAGCTCTAAAAGGCCTCTTGTTTCTGGTGGCTGGGTGGGAAGGACCAGTCTCTGAGCATAACTTCCTATCTGGATCCTTTTCATTAGGATGGACTGGGAAATCTGTGGGCTAACCCCAACCTGTGTCTACCCCTTTCTGATGAAAGACCTGGTTGTCTTCTCTGTTTTTCTCCTTCCTCAGCTCTGTAGGATCTATTAAGACTAGCTGGGCCTGCACTTTCAGCTCAGACCGATAGAGGGCAACCACAGACAGTTTATGAGAAATTATTATGGGTGTGGCCTCTCCCTCCTTCACTTCCTTTTCAGTGGGTGCAAAATTCTAGAACCACAGGCTGTCAGCATCAGAGTGTGTGTTTAGATAACTTATATTCAAAATCCCTCAGGATAAAGATGGAGAAACTGAGGCCCAGAGAAGGGATGAGGCCAGTTTCAACTCTGACAATGATTTATTCTGTGGTAGGATAAGAACCCAGATTTCCTGAATCCCAGTTCAGAACTCTTGAAACATGTGGGTTTGGTGGTGCACACCTGTAATCCTAGTATTTGAGAAGCTGAGACAGGAGGAACTCAGGTTTAAGGGCAGCCTCAGCAATTTAGGGAGACTCTCAGCAGCCTAGAGAGATGCTGTTTTGAAATAAAAAATAAAAAGGGCTGGGGGATGTAGCTCAGAGGTAGAATGTTTCTGAGTTCTATCCCCAGTACCACCAAGGAAGGAAGGAAGGAGGGAGGGAGGGAGGGAAGGAAGGAAGGAAGAAAAGAAGGCAGGCAGGCAGGCAAAATAACTCTTGAAACACATTGCTAAGCATGTAAACCAGATGTTTCTTTTGAATCTAGTTTTGGCAGTCAGTTTGCAATTGAGAATAGGGATCTACCACTTGTGCCTGATTATCCTAGTCTATAAGCAGCAAGAGAAGCTACAACAGTATCAGGGATTTTTAGCATATACATTGCTGATAGTAACACAAATATCTAGAACTCTTTTGGTTAAGCACGGAGTTGCTTTTTTTTTTTTTTTTTTTTTTTTTTGCAGTACTGGGAATTGAACTCAGGGGCATTCTACATCCGAGCTACATCCCCAGCCCTGTTTTTTATTCCTTATTTTGAAACAGGGTCTCACTAAGTTGCGGAATGCCTCACTAGGTAGCTGAGGCTGACCTCGAACCCGGATCCTCTGGTCTCGCCTCCCAAATGCTGGGATTACAAGTGTGCGCCATCACGCCTGGCTGAGATGCTATTTTATTTTGGGTGCTAGGGATTGAATTTAGGAGCATTCTATCTCCAAGTTCATCTCCAGCTTTTTTTTTTTTTCTTATTTTTAATTTTGAAATAGGGTCTCACTAAATTGCTGAGGGTCTTGCTAAGTTGCTGAGACTGTCCTTGAACCTGTGATCCTTTTCTTTCAGCCTCCCAAGTACTGGGATTACAGGTGAGGGTCACCACAAATGCCTCTTGTTATTACTGTGGAAACTGAGGCCCAGGAAAGAAATAGTCTATCTCTTTGCAAATATCTCTATGCAAATCTGCCCAGGTCATGTGACAGAGCTAGGACTTGAACCCAGGTCTTCTGAAATCATAGTCTAGGATTCTTGAAACATACTGTTAGGCATCTAGTTCACTCTATCTTTTATAAATGGAAAGGGCTCAGAGAGGGAATGTCATTTGCTTGAAGCCACATTGTAAATTAGTGACAGAACAATAGCCCGAGACTGGTTGTTAGAACTGGGGTTAAAGCTGGATAAGGCTGTAATCCCAGTATTTGGGGGGCTGACACAGGAGGATCTCAGGTTCAAGGCCAGCTTCAGAAACATTGTGAGACCCTGTTTCAAAATAAAAAAATGAAAAGGGCTGGGGGTGTAGCTCAGAGGTATAACACCCCTGGATTCAATTCCCTACCAAAAAAAAAAAAAAACCCTGGGTCTGGGTCTGGATGGAAATTAGTACTCTTAGTACTCTGACTTCTGGTCTTCCAGAATCTCCAATGACTTAGCAATTCTTCAATCTCAGAATTAAATAGCAGAGATGGGGGTACAGTGCTTACTTAATTAAGCTGATCGTTTTGTCCCCAAGAGGCTAGAATCTGGAGCACACAGTAGGTATGTGTGAGTGTGTGGGGGGGGTGTCTGTCTAGCCCTGTTCTGCTCCCCCTCCACAGGAAAAAAACAAACTTCTCAACAAAAGGCTCACCTCATTTCTCCCCTTTCAAGGCCTCCGGCTTTGAGAGCGAGATGATGACTCACTCGGCGCCCACAGTCGCCGCCGCTGCAGAGAACATAATTGCTAGCTGGGACATCACCATAGCACCCAGCCATCACATTTGCAAAGCGCTGTCTTGTTTTTGTCAAAGCTCTTTCCTATCTTTTTTTTTTTTTCCTTCACTGCTGCTTCCCCAAGCCCCAGGGAACCAGATGCGGCAGATATCATTACCCTTTCTTTTATAAAGAAGAAAATTACTTATGGGGGGGTTATGAGGGGGGACTGAGCAAGTCTAGAACAGACTGAGACTAAATCCCTTGATGCTTTGATTTCCAAGTTTCTCGAATGTTCTACATAAATATCCAGAGTCCCAGAGAAGGCTTCATGGTCCCCCAAGTGCCTGATGGCTGCTCCCTCCCTCATTTATTAATCACTGAGCTGGGGCCAGACGCTGTAGTGGGTTTTCATTAGAGACAAAAGAGACTCAGACCTTGTTCTTCAGTGTTCTGCATATTGATTAGGTCACCAACCCACCCAGTGGCAATCCTCAGCCTTCCCTTCTCTTGGTTAACCGACCCCAAATGTGCTTTGGAATCATGGCATTAAAGTGACTTTATAATTTTTTTCAGAGCACTTGATTAGGAGTCAGGAGACCAGCATTCTCCTTCTGGGTCTTCAGTTACTTCACTGTGTGGCAGTGGACCTGTCCTTTCTTGTCTGTGCACCTTGTTTTTGCTTCTGTGAAATGATGGGGTGTTAGAAGGAGTAGGTATATGGTTGCTAAGAACCTTTGCCTCAGATCATCTAGGAGATGAAGACCTTTTGTGACCTGGGAGCAGTGCCCTTTTTTGGGGTGAAAGGCTAGAGGGTAGGAGTCAGCAGATCATGCTATGAGACCCTTTATTCTGCCACCTTCCTCCTAAGCTCTCTGAGTCCTTTGTTAGGGGTGGAGGACTTGAACTTCCTGAGGAACTCAGAGGGACACCGTTTCTACCTTTGTTCACCAACAACATTCAGAAAGCATTATTTTGGGTGGGAAGCTATTCAACCAGATTCTAGCATTGAGGGTGGAGCAGAGACAGAGACAGAAAAGAGAGAAAGGTGTATAGTAAGAGGAAGGGAGAGAGGGAGGTGAGAAGAAGGCAAGAGAGAAAGACTAAGAGAGACAAAAAATGGAGAAGGCTGGGCATGGTGCACATGCCTGGAATCTCAGTTCTTAGGAGGCTAAGACAGGAGGATTACAGGTTTGAGGCCAGCCTCAGCAACTTAGCAAGACCCTGTTTCCAGATAAAATATAAAAAGGGTTGAGCTGTACCTCAGAGGAAGAATAATACCCCTAGGTTCAATCTCCAGGAGAGAGAGAGAGAGAGAGAGAGAGAGAGAGAGAGAGAGAGAGAGAGACAGAGAGACAGAGAGACAGAGAGACAGAGAGACACAGAGAGAGAGACAAACAACAGAAACAGACAGAAAGGGCCAGAAGAGAGGGGGAGATAGAAAAGAGAATGATGAAACAGAGATGGGAGATGAGAAGAAACACAGGGAGAAGAGAGACAGAAATGAGGAGAGAAGACAGAGAAATCCTGCATCTGAAAACAGTAGAATCTAGAACTGAAAGGATCCTTGAAAAAACTGAGGCCAGAGACTTACTCATAGTCACACAGCAAGTTGGTAGCAATACCAGGACTCAAATCTATGACTAGATCAGTTGGCCCGAAAGTCCAGAGGCTTGGGATTTGTGGGTCTGTTTTTGAAGGACCATGGACAATGCAGTAACACAGGAAGAGAGCCAGCACGTTGTCTGCCCCAGAGGAGACACTGGCATCAGGGAGTTCCATCCTTTTCCTCTGTCTGCTCTCCTCTGTGGATGGAGACATCCAGGGCAGTTAAGGCTGACTGAGATAAGTTCAGTTCCCTAACAGTGTTTGGGGGTCATTGGTGGTTGACTTCATAGAGGAAGTAATTTTGGGGTTGGGCCTTGAGGATGAAAACATCAAACAAAAACTTAATGGCAGGGCTGGCATAGTGGCTCATGCTTGTAATCCCAGTACTTGGGAGGCTGAGACAGGAGGATTGCAGGTTCGAGGCTAGCCTTTGCATCATAATGAAACCTTATTTCAAACTACAAAATGAAAAGGGCTGGGGGGTGTAGCTCAGATATAGTATGCCCCTGAGTTCCCACCCCCAGTACCACCACCACATCGCCACCAACACCAACACCAACAAACACCTTAATGGCAAATGTGCAGTCCCCCTTTTAAAAAATATAAACAATCCAGGACAAATCTAAAGTGGGGAGAATTTTGATAGGTACAGAAGGGGGTGGGCTTGCTCATGGGAGTTGCACAGGGGTACAGGAAAATTAGGGGCAGATATGGGTAGGGATCTGGGCAAGGTGCAGTCTGCTTCTCAAGGACAAGTAACATTAAAAGGGCCACAAGAGCCCCAGGTTTTTGGTACCCCATGAATGTCAGATATCTGGGTTGGCTTGTGCTGGCAGTAGGGAGAAAATGGAGGATTTTGAACAAGGATAATACAAGAACATGGCTGAGCTCTAGAAAATTTCCCTCTGCCGACAACTCAGAGGAAGATAGATACTGACACGAGGGAGCCCTGATAAAAGATCTTTGCTGTTGTCCAGGAGACAGGTAATAAGACTCTGATGCTGTGTGCTGGGGCGGGTATGAATGCAGAGGGTAGAAGGGGTGACTTTATAAGACGTCTATAGAGAAAATACTCAATAGGATTTTAATTAGTACCATTGGTGGTATATAGAGAGATGAGCAGGGTGTCAGAAAGCAGCCCCTCACCCCTCAGAAATCCCTGAGAGCTAGCTGTCTTTTCCTAGCTTCAGGTGTGTGTGTGTCCTTTTTTTTTTTTTTTTTTTCTTTTTCTTTTCTGTGTGTCTGCTCCTCTGGGAGTGTGTGTGCGTTTTTCTGTGTGTCTCTCAATGTGCGTGTGTAGCCTCCTGCGTATGCATCTGCGTATGGATGTGCGTCTTCAAGCGTCTAAATGCGTCTGTACCTTGCTCTGTGCGTGTTTTGCCTAATCCATGCTGTGGTTAAATTGATTGGCTAAAGGAATGGCTTCACGTTGCCTTGTGCGTCTTTAGGTGCAGGAATAGGCATCGTTCTCCCCAAACGTGTCTCTGAATTCTGTTTGCTAATCTAGGCTATGATGAATTTGATTGGTTAAAAGAGCTATTTTGAATTGCCTGTGCTCCATGGCACAGCTACGGCTTGAAATCCAATTACTGCTGGCTGCAGAAATTACCATAATGCGTTTGGCTTGATTTTCCAGACAATAATTTAAGACCTCACCATTTCTCTATGCAAATCTGCCCAGCTAAATGAGACTGGAACTGGGGAACTTTTTTTTTTTGCAAACAAAACTCTGACCCAATGAGAACCCTCTGCTGCCTTGTGAAGGGAGTACACAGGGTGCTAAAGCCCCAGAGGACCCCACACCCCTGCTGATAATTTGATTCTGCCTGGAGACAGGGACATGGTGTCCACACAAGCTTTGGGTCTCTTATAGAATTCTGACCATCTCTTTCATTTTCTTTCCATTGCAACCTGTGAAATGGGGAGTATTTTCATCATGCTTCCCTTTTGCCCCCGTCCCCAGGAACTACCAGCTTTACCAAGTACACTAGGATCTCAATAAATATTTGTTCAGTTGAATTATAGCTGTCTAAGCCAAAGCCTAGAGAGAAGAAGGAATTTATCCAAGGTCTCACAGAGGAATTAGAGCTCAAGCCCCGGTTTCTGGATCTCCTGTCAATAATTTTTTGGGGGGTACTGGGGATTGAATCCAGGGGTGATCTAGCTCTGAGCTACACCCCTAGTCCTTTTTAATTTTTATTTTGAAGTGGAGTTTTGCTAACTTACTTAGAGTCTAAGTTGCCTAGGCTGGCCTTGAACCTGCAATCCTCCAGTCTCAGACTTCCAAGTACTGTGCTTACAGGCACACACCACCGTGCCCAGCTCCTGTCAGTAACTCTTACAACTACATCCTCCTGCTTTGGGATTGTTGAGGTTCAGATGTCTGGCAGTGGAGAGCTTACACGGCTCTGACCAACTGTGTGATTGGGTCCAGTCCCTTTCCTTCTCTGGGTCTCTGTGCTCTCATCTGCACCACAGAAGGATTAGGCTACAAAGTCTTGAAAGTGCCTTTATAGTTCTGTTTCTAGGAATCTGTGACCAACACCGGGAATATAAACCTGTGGGTCCTGAGGCAGGGAAATGAGGGGAGGAAGCAGTCAGGGCCTGTCTCAGAAGCTGTGTGTCACCCTCTTCTCCCTTGCCCCTGACTCCAAATCTCCATTAAAAGAAAGAAAATAATTTTTTCCGGTTTGGGAAATCTTTTTCTGACCCATAAGCCTTCGGGCCTTTGGGAAGTGGGACAGCATATCCTGTCTGCAGCTTCTTAACGCCTTATAGGGCTAGAAAGGCCTCAGTAGCTGGCTGGGCAGGTGGGGAACAGTTGGCCTGGAGACGTTCCTCAGTTCCGGAGGATCTAACTCTGCTGGGGAAGGGGGTGACTGCCACTCAGCCCTGGGCAGGTTGGCAGTCTGGGTTGAGCCGGTGTGTTCTGGAAAGGCCAGGAATGATGTCATGGGACGCTTTGGGCTGCAACAACAGGAAACCACTGAGTGTTTACATTGGCTCACGGAGCCCAGGCGGCCTGTTTTTTCTATACTTCCTCAGTCTATCTGTTTCCTCTGATTCAAATACTATGAAGAGGGACTCACTGCCCAGGCTAGGAAAAGCGGAAGGGAGGCAGGCCCAAGAAGAAAGCCTCCTTCCCAGCCTGGAGGGCCAGATGATTGGGAGGGAAGGCTGGCTTTACCCTAGCTGGGGCCCTGCCAAGGACAGACCTTAGAGTAGGGGGAAGCAAGGCAGTTAGGACGTGCTTTGAGCACTCTATGGAACATGGAAAGCAACTGTAGAATTATCCTTCACACGCAAGTTCTAAACCTGGAAGCCATCTTGACTTCCTCAAATCCAATAAGTCAACAAGTCTTATGAAATGAATTTATTTTTATTCTTTGGCATTGGGGATTGTACCTAGGGGCATTCTACCTCTGAGCTACACCCCAAGCTCTATTTTATTATTTCAAAACTGGGTCTCACAAGTTGATGAGAGGCTATTTGCTGAGGCTGTCCTCAAACCTGTGATCCTCCTATCTCAACCTCCCAAGACTGGGATTACAAGAGTGCACCACCACACTCGGCTTGTGAAATTAATTTAATTAAATCTAATTTTTATGGTACTGGGAATTGAGCCCAGATGCTACTGAGCTACACCCCCATCCTTTAAAAAAATTTTTTAAACAAGGTCTTGATAAGTTACTGCGTGCTGGCTTCTAACCTGTGATATTCCAGTCTCAGCTTCCCAAATACTGAGATTACAAGCATGTGCCACCATGCTCGGCTCATTGCATCCATTTTAACCAACAGTGGAGTTGTGTGCAAGTATTGTGTTGTGTCTTGTTGTACTGTATGTATGTTTGTGTACTGGTATGATACAAAGATGATTCTTGCCCTGGAGGTGTTGACAGTAGAGCGTTAGAGTGACAGTGAGATGTCTCCCATCTGTTCTTTTCATCTCCAGGGTTATAGTCCTAATTCAAGAATTCCCATAATTTCCCATCTGCATACAGTCCTCTTCTCTTCTCTTCTCTTCTCTTCTCTTCTCTTCTCTTCTCTTCTCTTCTCTTCTCTTCTCTTCTCTTCTCTTCTCTTCTCTTCTCCCTTTTCCCTTCTCTGTCTCTCTAGAAATGGAGATTGAATCCAGGAGCATTCTACCTCTGAGCACTCTCCTCCCTTATTTTCTATTTTTACTCTGAAACAGGATCTTGCTAAGTTGTTGAGCCTGGCCTCAAACCTGTAATCCTCCTGTCTTAACCTCTCAAGTAGTTGGGATTATAGGCATGTGCCACCATGTCCGGCTATAATCTTCTCTTAATGAGACCCCCCATTTCCAGTCTTTCCCCCTCCTTTATCTCCTCTGTATTATATTAGAGTAACTATGACTCACTTTTCCAGCCCACTATTTCCTATCCAGTCCCATGGGCTTTATGGCAGGGTGGCTTAGAGTGTGGTCTTTGTGCCAGGTAGACCTGAATTTGAATGCCTATCTTACCATTCACTACTGGCTATGTGGCTTTGCCTTTCCAAATCCCTGTTTCTCTAGCCTCTTCTTCATTGGCAAAACAAGGATAATGACTACCTCACAAGGCTGCTTTGAAAATGTATTATGGTAAGGTGATGGGAGGAGGGGGGACACCCTAATGAGCATGATGTACTTTCATAAACACATCAAAGTCAATCACTAAACTGACCTTGAGAATGAGGGAGGAGGAGGGAGTGGGGCAGGAATTGGGGAGGGGTTAAATGAGAAATGTGTGCATGTATGCCTTTCCCTATACTAGCTTGTACCTAACAAAGATGTGTGATTACAATGCACCAATTAAAAATACATTTAAAAAAAAAAGAAGAGGTATTATGGTGCCCAGCACTGAGTTAACACTTGATACATGACAGCTCTAATTATTATCCCTCATATATGCTGAATCCTTTTCTTCTTCAACTCCTTTATGCCATACAAAAAAGCTCTTTTCTTATAAAGATTACAGCAATTGCTTTAGAGTCCAGATAGAGGAGTCCAATCACCCAACGGAGTCCAGTGAGGGGAAGCAATGTCTCTAACATTATTCAGAAAATGAATTCCAGAGTCACAACTGGAATACTTTACATACATTAACGAATTTCATCCTTACAGCAATCTTTAAGGTACTATTATTGGACTCATTTAACAGATTGAGACATGCTCAGATAAGTTACATAACTTATCCAAGGTCACACAGCTGGAATATGAATCTAAGTATTCCCAAGATGTTGAGCACTTGAATTGTGGTTAGTGTAAGGGACTTAATTTTTAATATGGTTTTATTTTAATGAATTTAAAGTTTAATAGCTACTTGAAGCTCGTGGCTACCATGTTAGAAAGTACAGTTTAGGCTGTACTGCTTTTCCAGACTCCAGGAGGCCAGGAAGCATATCTAATAAACTTTGGTGTCATGGAAGTGCCCAGGACTATGCATGGCACATCTATGATTACTTTCTAATTCAGTTAAGTTAGGAAGCTCTTGCCATCTAAGAAAAAGGGGAGTATACACTATGGTAGTCACAGTCAACATGGACAGAAGAGGACATATTAAAAAGATCATTGCCCTATCACTATCATCATCTTCACTACCATCATAGTATAATTAATAGGGAATCGGCTGGGCGCAGTGGTGTATGCCTGTAATCCCAGCACTTGGGAGGCTGAGATAGGAGGACCACAGGTTCAAGACATGCTTCAGCAACTTAGGGAGACCCTCAGAAACCTAGTGAGATGCCATTTCAAAATAAAAAATAGGAGCCGGGCGTGGTGGCGCACGCTTGTAATCCCAGCATTCGGGAGGCTGAGACCGGAGGATCCGGGTTCGAGGCCAGCCTCAGCTACCTAGTGAGGCCCTCTGCAACTTAGTGAGACCCTGTTTCAAAATAAAGAATAAAAAATAGGGCTGTGGGTATAGCTCGGAGATAGAATGCCCCTGAGTTCAATCCCCAGTACTGCAAATAATAATAATAATAATAATAATAATAATAATAATAATGAAAGAAAGAAAAAGAAATAGGACTGGAGGTGTACCTTGAAAGTAGAATGCCCCTGGGTTCAATCCCTAGCACCAAACAAAAGAAAAAGGGCTGAGAGTATAACTCAGAGGTAGAATGTCCCTGGGTTCAATGCCCAGTACAAAAAAATGTTAAAAGATAGAGATCAGGGAAGATTATGCATCAACCTAATGGAGGGGTTCTGTGATAGTGGCATTTGTAATAGAATAGACAGGCTCCTTTTGAAGGTGGATACAGATTGGCAAGAAGTAAAGGGAATAAGAAGTTCAGGGAATGGGACTGAACTAAGCATCATTTCCACAAATCCACTCTTCCCCAGTCATCTCCAGCTCAGTATATGGTTCTATCATCAACACAACTGGAAAAATCCAAGAACTGGGGGTTATCTCTGACTCTTCTACCTCCTTCATGGCTCATATCCAACTTATTACCAAGGTCTATGGTATTTTATTTCCAAATGTATACCAAACCTAATCTCTTCTACCTAAATCTTCATCGCGCGTGCGCACACACACACACACACACACACACACACACACACACAAACTCCAAAGCTGGGTGAGGTGGCACACATCTGTAATCCTAGTACCTTTGAGGCTGAAACAGGAGAACTGTGGGTTTGAGGACAGCCTCAGCAATGTAGCGAGACTCTTAGCAACCAAGCAAGACTCTATTTCAAAACAAAAAAATGAAAGGGGCTGGGGGTGTAATCAGAGGTAGAATGCTCCTGGGTCCAATCTCCAGTACCACAAACAAACAAACAAACAAATGCCTCCACCTTCCTCCTGGACTCCAGATTCATTTTGATATTACTATGCTTATTATTATTATGGTTTGATATTATTATTATTATTATTATTATTATTATTATTATTATTATTATTTCTGGAATGCCTCCCCAAACTGTTGGCTGTAGCACTGTTCATAGGTGAAGTGATTAAATCATCAGGACTCTCACCTCATCAGTAGATTACTCCACTGATGAATTAATATTTTTCTTTTTTTAAACTAATAACTTAAATGGATTCACTGGTTCAAGGCCAGCATACAGTAACATAGTGAGACCCTGTTCCAGAATTTTAAAAAAAAAATTAAAAGGGCCTGGGGCTGTAACTGAGAGGTAAAACACTCCTGGGCTCAAGCCCCAGTACCCTCCACCCCGCCACACACAATTTGAAGGCCAGCATGGGCAAAGGGGGATGTTAGTGGTGTAGTTTAGTAGCAAGTGGTTCCTAGTATGTGTAAGGCCCTAGGTTCCATGCCCTGTACATATATACACACATACATGCATACTTACATACATACATACATAAACAAATCATGTTATTCCTCTGCTTGAAATCCTTCAGTGTCATCCTATCACATGAGGACCCCAAGCCAAATTCTTTATCATGACCCACAAGGGCCCACTTGATGGTCTCTGCCAATCTCTTCAACTTCATCTCCTATTACTCATTTCTTTTCTCACCACAGTCTAGCCACACTGACCATTTTTCTGGTTTGGGGGCAGTCCAGGCTCATGGCTACCTTCTTTCCTTACTTACCACCCGATTCACTCCTTCTTTGGTCTCAGATAGTCATTGGCTTTGGGAGACTCCTTCCCACATCCCAGACTAAGGGAGTCCTGTGTGTCGCTCTTACAGTGCCCTGCCCTGTTTCCTCACAGCATTCACCCCAGCTTCATCTATTGCTGTGAATGTCAATTTAGTCACTAGATTGTAGGCTCCATGAGGATAGGATTCATCTTAGAGCTCTGTCACATGCCGAACATAGTGCCTGGACTATAGCATTGAGTTTTTACTCATTCATTCACTGAAAAGATGCTTACTATTTGACACATTCTGTACTAGGAGCTCGATGTTACAATACAGACATAAAAGCCTTGCTTCTGTGTAGCTTATGTTCTAATGGGGTACATACTGAGTGGCAGGTATTGTATCAGATAGTAATTGAATATTAGATCTGTGAACCTAAACCAGAGTAGAACTGTATTAACTAGTTTATTCATTTATTCAGTCAATGTCTATTGAGTTTTTTGTTTTTGTTTTTTTTTTTTTGTGTGTGTGTGTGTGTGTGTGTATGTGTGTGTGTTTAGGGACTGAACCTAGTGGCATTCTACCTCCAAGCTATACCCCCAGCCCTTTTTTGTTGTTGTTTGTGGTACTGGGGATTCAACTCAGGGGCATTCTATCTCTGAGCTACACCCCTAGTCCTATTTTTTATTCTTTATTTTGAAACAAGGTCTCATTAAGTTGCCGAGTGCCTTACTAAGTAGCTGAGGCTGCTTCCTGTCTTAGCCTCCCAAGTACTGGGATTACAAGCGTGCGCCGCCATGCCTGGCTTTTTTTTTTTTAAATTTTTAAACAGGGTCTCGCTAAGTTGCTGAAACCCTCACTAAGTTGCCGAGGCTGCCTTCGAACCTGTGATCCTCCTCTCTCAGCCTCTCAAATACTGAGATTACAGGCCTGCACCACCAAGACTGGCAATATTGTTTTTTGAAACAATGCCAGCTGGTCATAGTGGCAGACACCTGTAATCCCAGTATTTGGGAGGCTGAGACAGGAAGATCACAGGTTTGAGGACAGCCTCAGCAAGTAGTGAGACTCATCAACCTAGTGAGACCCTATTTCAAAATAAAAAATAAAAATAGGCCCAGGGTTATAGCTCATAGATAGAATGCCTCTGGGTTTAATCCCTAGTACCAAAATAAATAAATAAATAAATAAATAAATAACAGGGCTAGGGATGTAGCTTGGAGGCATAATGCCCCTGGGTTCAATCTCAGTACCACACGCACACAAAAGAAACAATGTCTTGCTAAATTGCCCAGGCTGGCCTCGAACCTGTGATCCTCCTGTCTCAGCCACCCCAAGTACTAGGATTGCAGGGATGCACCACCATGCCCAGTCTGAGCATTTTCAATGTATTCTCTCATTTAATCTCTGAAACAACCTTTGGAAAGAGATATCATTCATCATTGGCCCCATTTCTAGGACAGAGTTGCTGAGGTCAAAGAGATTTTAGCAATTTGCCTTAGGGCATACAACTAGCAAGGAATCAAATGCAGGTAGTATGACCACAGAACCTGCTAAGTTACTCATCACACTACAAACACTGCTTGTGACAAGTCAGTTCTAGGCTAAAAATGATACATAGAAACCCCTGCAGGTGCAGGGCCCTTAACCCAGAGAGGACCATGATAAAATGTAGTCACACAAATCTCCCAGCCTTGACAAGGCCTGATACAGCCCCCTTGCATTCTCTATCCTTTATGGTGATAAACTAGTCTCCCTGCGACAGAGGAAGAAAACAGAAATTGAGGGTAATGGAAGGAGTCACCTAAAGATGCACTGGCAGTGAAGAAAAATTCTGGCACACTTGTATTCGGGAGATCATGGAAGCTGGATGTGGTGGCACACGTGTAATCCCAGTACTTGGGAAAATGAGACAGAAGGATCACAGGTTCAAAGAACCTCAACAATTTAGCAAAACTCTCAGTAACCTAGCGAGACCCTGTTTCAAAACGAAAAAAATAATAATAAAAAAAAAGGGCTGGGAGTATAGTTCAGAAGTAGAATGTCCCTGGGTTCAATCCCCAGTGCCACCAAAAAAATTAAAAAATAAAATATAAATAAAAAGAGAAAGAGAAGCCAGGTATGGTGGCACATGCTTGTAATACTAGTACTCGGAAAGCTGAGACAGGAGGATCACAAGTTCAAGAACAGCCTCAGCAAGTAATGAGACTCTCATCGACCTATCGAGACCCTGTTTCAAAATAAAGATAAAATAGGGCTGGGGGTGTAGCTTGGAAGTAGAATTCCCCTGGGTTCCATCCTCAGTACCTGGGAGGCTGAGACAGGAGGATCACAGGTTTGCTGCCAGCCTCAGATACTTAGTGAGACCCTGTTTCGAAACAAACAATAAAACAGGGCTGAGGGTGTAACTCAGAGGTAGAATGCCTCTGGGTTCAATCCCCAATACTGAAAAGAGAGAGAGAGAGAGAGAGAGAGAGAGAGAGAGAGAGAGAGAGAGAGAGAGAGAGAGAGAGAGAGGCACCATGGAAACCAGGCATGGTGGCACACGCATGTAGTCTCAGTACTTGAGAGGCTAAGACAGGAGAATCCCATGGTCAAGACCAGCTTCAGCAATTTAGTGAAACATTGTTCCAACCCCCCCCCCCCCACCCCCGGTACTGGGGATTGAACCCAGGGGCATTCTACCTCTGAATTACATTCCTAGACCTATTTTTATTCTTTTTATTTTTTTTTTATTTTATTTTATTTTTTTTTGCGGTACTGGGGATTGAACCCAGGGGCATTCTACCTCCGAGCTATACCCCCAGCCCTATTTTTTTATTCTTTATTTTGAAACCGAGTCTCACTAAGTTGCGGAGTGCCTCACTAGGTAGCTGAGGCTGGCCGCGAACCCGGATCCTCCGGTCTCAGCCTCCCGAATGCTGGGATTACAAGCGTGCGCCACCACGCCCGGCTATTCTTTTTATTTTTGAAACAGGGTCTCACTAAGTTGCAGAGGGCCTCACTAAGTAGCTGAGGCTGGCCGAGAACCTGCAATCCTCTTGTCTCAGCCTCCCAAGCACTAGATTACAAGCGTGCGCCACCATGCCCAGTTTTGTTCCAAAAATTTTTAAAAAGCCAGAGCCGTGTGGTGGCACAGGCCTGTAATCCCAATACTTGGGAGGCTGAGACAGGAGGATCCGGGTTCGTGGCCAGCCTCAACTACTTAGTGAGGCTCTCCACAACTTAGTGAGACCCTGTTTCGAAATAAACAATACAAAATAGGACTGGGGGTGTAGCTCAGAGATAGAATGTCCCTGGGTTCTATCCCCAGTACTGAACAACAGCAACAACAACAACAACAAAATAGCCGGGCATGGTGGCACATGCTTGTAATACTAGTACTTAGAAAGCTGAGACAGGAGGATCACAAGTTCGAGGACAGTCTCAGCAAGTAATGAGACTCTCATCGACCTATCGAGATCCTGTCTCAAAATAAAAATAATATAGGGCTTGGGGTGTAGCTTGGAAATAGAATTCCCCTGGGTTCCATGCTCAGTACCAAAAAAAACCAAACAAACAAACAAACAAAAGACAAAAATAAGGGCAGGGGGGACCTGGGGGGTGTTGTTCAGAGGTAGACTGCCTCTAGGTTCAATCTCAAGTACTACAAAAAAAAAAAAAAAAAAAAAAAAGCTGGGCATCCTGGCACTCACCTGTAATCCCATTACTTGGAATTTAGGAGGATCACAAGTTCAAAACCAGCCTCAGCAATTTATCGAGGCCCTCAGCAACTTACTGAGACCTTGTTTTAAAATATACAATAAAATAGGGCTGGAGGTTTAACTCAGAGGTAGAATGCCCTTGGGTTCAACCCCCCAGTATCACATACCAAAAACAAAACAAAGCAAAACAACAATGAACAACACCAACAACAAAACCACCCAGATTAAATTAAAAAGAGCTGGGGGTATTTAGCCTTGAGATACAATGCCCCGGTGTTTAATCCCCAGTACAAAAACAAATCCTGGTGTGGCTGCATGCCTATAATCTAGTACTTGGGAGGCTGAGACAGGAGGATCACAGATTCAAGGCCAACCTCAGCAAAATAAATAAATAAATAAATAAATAAATAAATAAATAAATAAGCCCCTGCAGTTTAGCAAGAGCCTGTCTCAAAAAAAAAAAAAAAAAAAAAGAAGAAGAAGCCAGGTGTGTGTTGTCACATGTCTGTAATCCCCGTACTTGGGAGGCTGAGACAGGAGGATTGCAGGTTTAAAGCCAGCCTCAGCAATTTAGCAAGACCTTGTTTCAAAATAAAAATAAAAAGGGCTGGGGGTGTAGCTCAGAGGTAGAGTGTCCTCAGTTCAATCCCTAGTACCAAAAAAATGGAGCTTTTAGGGTATATCCAAGAATTAGAATGTTCGTGGGTTTAATCCCCAGTACCAAAATATTAAAGGGAAAAAAAAGAAAAAAGTGAGCCGATTGTGGCAACACACATTTGTAATCCCAGTACTTGGGAGGCTGAGACAGGAGGATCACAGGTTCGCAGCCAGCCTCAGCTACTTAGTGAGCCCCTCCACAACTTAGTGAGACCTTGTTTCAAATTATAGAATAAGCCGGGCATGGTGGCGCACGCTTGTAATCCCAGCATTCGGGAGGCTGAGATTGGAGGACCTGGGTTCAAGGCCAGCCTCAGCTATCTAGTGAGGCCCTCCGCAATCCCCAGTACTGCAAAAAAAAAAAAAAAAAAAAAAAAAAAAAAAAAAAAAAAAAATCAGAATAAAAAAATAGGGCTGGGGGTGGAGCTCAGAGGCAGAATGCCCCTGGGGTCAATCTCCAGTACCCCCAAAATAAATAAATAAATAAATAAATAAATAAATAAATAAATAAGGAGCTGGGTGCGGTGGTGCACACTTGTAATCCCAGTACTTGGGAGGCTGAGACAGGAGAATCGCAGGTTCACAGCCAGCCTCAGCTACTTAGCAGGGTCTTCCGAAACTTAGCGAGACCCTGTTTCAAAAAATAAAGAATAGCCGGGCATGGTGGCGCACGCTTGTAATCCTAGCATTTGGGAGGCTGAGACTGGAGGATCCGGGTTTGCGGCCAGCCTGAGCTACTTAGTGAGGCCCTCCACAACTTAGTGAGACCCTGTTTCAAACTAAAGAAAGAAAATAGGGCTGGGGGTATAGCTCAAAGGTAGAATGCCCCTGAGTTCAATCCCCAGTACCTCAAAAAAAAAAAAAAAAAAAAAAGAAAAGAAAAGAAAAAAAAAAAAGAAAGAAAGAATAGCTGGGCGTGGTGGCGTAGACTTGTAATCCCATTACTTGGGAGACTGAGACTGGAGGACTCAAGTTTGTGGCCAGCCTCAGCTACTTAGTTAGGCACTCTGCAACTTAGTGAGACCCTGTTTCAAAGTAATGAATAAAAATAGGACTGGTGGGCCGGGCATGGTGGCGCATGCTTGTAATCCCAGCATTCGGGAGGCTGAGACTGGAGGATCCGGGTTCGCGGCCGGCCTCAGCTACCTAGTGAGGCACTCCACAACTTAGTGAGACCCGGTTTCAAAATAAAGAATAAAAAATAGAGCTGGGGGTGTAGCCCGGAGGTAGAACGCCCCTGAGTTCAATCCCCAGTACCGCAAAAAAAAAAAAAAAAAAAAAAATAGGACTGGTGGTATAGCTCAAAGTTAGAATGCCCCTGAGTTCAATCCTCAATATTGCAAAATAATAATAATAATAATAATAATAATAATAATAATAAATAAAAAATAAGTCTAGGGGTGTAGCTCAGAGGTAGAATGTCCCTGGGTTCAATCCCTAGTACCACAATAAAATAAAATAAAATAAGGTGTAGCTCAGAGGTAGAATGCCCCTGGGTTCAATCTCTAGTACCCTCTCCCAAAAAAAGAGAGAGAGGGAAAAATGTGGGCCAGATATGGTGGTGCACAACTGTAATCCTAGTACTTAGGAGGCTGAGAAAGTAGGATAGCAGGTTCAAGGATAGTCTCAGCAATTTAGTGAGGCCCTCAGCAACTTAGTGACCATGTTTCAAAATAAAAAATATACAATACAAAATAAGGATAGGGGTGTGGCAAAACGTTGGAACACCTCTAGGTTCAATACCCAGTACCACACAATAAATAAGAAAGAAAGAAAGGAGAAAATGTGGGCCAGGTGTGGTGGTGCACACCTGTAATCCCAGGTTTAAGATTAGTTGTACTATACCTACCACTGCCCTCTTCCCTTATTTTTAGTGTGTGTGTGTGTGTGTGTGTGTGTGTGTGTGTGTGTGTGTGTGTGTGTTTTACTGGGGATTGAACCCAGGGGCATTCTACCTCCAAGCTACACTCTTTTATTTTTTGTTTGGAAACAAGGTCTCACTAGGTTGCTGAGGTTGTACTCAAACTTGTGATTTTCCTATCCTCAGCACAATTGTGTCTGCCTCTCTACTTTTTTTAACTGTGGTAAAATATATATAACATAAAATTTACCATCTTAACAAATTTAAAATGTGCAGTTCAAAGCTGGGCAGGGTGGCTTATGCCTGTAATCCCAGTACTTTGAAGGCTGAGATAGGAGGGTGGCAGTTTCAAAACCAGCCTTAGCAACTCAGTGAGGCTTGCATCAACTTAGTGAGACCCTGTTTCCAAATAAAAAATAAAAATAGGACTGGGGGTGTAACTCAGAGGTAGAATGCCCTTGGGTTCAATCCCTTGCAACACACACACACATACACACACACACACACACACACACACAAATATGCAGTTTAGTAGTGTTAGGTACATTCACATTGTTAAGCATCCCATCTCCAGAAATCTTCATCTTGCAAAACCGAAACTCTATAGCCATTAAGCAACTCCCTGTTTTGCCTGTAAACCATCATTCTTCTTTTGATCTCAATGAATTTACTCCATGTACCTTGTACAAGTGGATTCATACAGTATTTGTCTTTTTTTTTTCTTTCTTTTTTTTTTGTGGTACTGGGGATTGAGCTCAGGGGCATTCTACCTCCGAACTACACCCCCAGTCCTGTTTTTTATTCTTTATTTTGAAACAGGGTCTCACTAAGTTGCAGAGTGCCTCACTAGGTAGCTGAGGCTGGCTGCGAACCCGGATCCCCCAGTCTCAGCCTCCCAAATGCTGGGATTACAAGCGTGCGCGACCATGCCCGGCCAGTATTTGTCTTTTTACAATTTTTGCAGAGCTGGAGATTGAAGTCGGAGCTTTGTATATGCTAGGCAAGCACTCCATCACTGAGCTTCATTCCCAGCCCCAGTATTTGTTTTTTGTTGTTATTATTTATTTATTTATTTATTTATTTATTTATTTTTGGCAGCACTGGGAATTGAACCCAGGGGATTCTACCTCTGAGCTACACCCCCAGCCCTACAGCCCTATTTTGTAATTTTTATTTTGAAACAGGGTCTCACTAAGTTGCAGAGAGCCTCACTAAGTAACTGAGGCTGGACACGAACCCAGAGCCTCCGGTCTCAGCCTCCCAAGTACTGGGATTACAAGCGTGTTTGTTTTGTGGCACTAGGGATTGAACCCAGCTGTATTCTAGCTACACTCTCAGCCCTTTTTTATGTTTTATTTTGAGACAGGGCCTTGCTAAATTGCTGAGGCTGTCCTCAAACCTGTAATCCTCCTGTCTTGGCCTCCCAAATACTGGGATTGCAGGTGTGCACCAGAATGCCCAGCTCCTAGTATTTTGGTTTTTTTGTTTTGTTTTGTTTTGTTTTGTTTTTTTTGTGACCATCTATATTGATGAGGCTGTCCCTCACACCTGCATTTCTTCTCTCTCAACCTCCCAAGTACTAGGATTACACACATGCACCACCATGCCCGGCTAATTTTTAGCTTAGTTTTGTTTTTGTGTCATTGAGAGTTGAACCCAGAGACATTCTACCTCCAAGATATACCCCCAGCCCTATTTTATTTTTTGATTTTGAAAAGGATCTCCCTAAATTGCTCAGTCTCACTAAGGTTGCTGAGATTCCTGAGGCTGGCCTTGAACCTGCAACCTTATCTCAGTTTCCCAAGTACTGAGATCATATTTATGGCACCAACATGCCCACCTTTTCTTTTCTTTTGGTACTGGGGATTGAACCCAGAAACATTCTACCTCTGAGCTATACCCCTAGCCCTTTTTATTGTTTGTTTTTGAAACAGAGTCTTGCTAGGTTACTGAGAGTCTCACTACATTACTGAGGTTATTCTTGAACCTGCAATTCTCCTGTTTCAGCCTCCCAAGTACTGGGATTATAGGCCTGTGACACCATGGCTCTTTCTTAATTGCTTTTTTAATTCTTTATTGCTGGTGAATAGAAATACAAATGAGTTTGAGAAATACAAATGAGTTGACATCCTACCCAGCAACTTGGCTGAATTTGTTTATTAACTCCAATAGTAAGCCGGGCGTGGTGGCACACGCTTGTAATCCCAGCATTTGGGAGGCTGAAACTGGAGGATCTGGGTTCGCGGCCAGCCTCAGCTACCTAGTGAGGCACTCCGCAACTTAGTGAGACCCAGTTTCAAAATAAAGAATAAAAAAATAGGGCTGGGGGTGTAGCTCGAAGGTAGAATGCCCCTGAGTTCAATCCCCAGT